>JAAQRM010000006.1:0-279575 GCA_013396095.1 Fusarium sp. NRRL 52700
AAAGTCAAGCCTAGCCACTACGGCCAACCATATTAGTCCTTTCAATACTCGTCATATCAAACCCATATCATTCACTCATAGTCTGAGTTGGGCTAAGTTAGTTGATGCTCTTCGGCGCTCCTCTTCTTCTTTACTTTGACAACGGGCGAACCCGCGGAATTGGACCTGATTCTCGGCTGCCAAAAAAAAAAAGCAAGAAAGACTCTTGGTACGAATACTTATTCATTATCTAACTTACATCCAGGGTACCTCACTCTACAAGCTTAAGATTTCCCCTGTTCTTCTCTTGTCCTCTTCTATTACTCCCCCTTCAACAAACGATACCCGACTCTATTCAATCTTGCCCTGGACCACTGATCGACACGGGCCGTTCTTTCTTCTTCTTCTTTTTTTTTTTTTTTTTTAACTGCCCCTGTATTTGACGTCCGAGCCTTTTTTTTTGGTGGTGACGCTTCGGGTCGTCGCTGGTCTGCTTACTGATTTATTGACTGACCAGAGCGTGACTCTATCTATCGTATCAATTTACAATTGAACCGGGTTTCCTTGTTGTTGTTGTTATACTTGAAAAAGTCAAACTCCGCGCCAACTCCGATATCGTGGAGAACAAGAACCTTTACGCCTAGCGTCCACCAACCCCCGGTTTCGCTCTATCAAAGAGTCTGTTCTCTTGTTACTCTCCTCCTCAGAAAAACTCACTATCGTTGATATACGATACGACTGGCACAGCTTGTTCATTAAGAGGAGCCTAGTTCTTAGGCTGGGAGGCTCATATCTCATCACTTTACCCGACTCTCATTACCCGGTTTCGTCATCTTGAACAAATTCTTCCCAAATACCGATCACACCTTACGGCAACTCAAAACAAGGTGGGCGCGCTCAGGAACTCCCCGTCAAAAAAAAAAAAAAAACAGACTTCGTCTCACGATGGGTCTTCTGTAAGCCACAACTTACAACTCATAAAGTCTTATAAGCTGACCCGACTTCAGAGCCTTGGGAACAGCCCTCGATTGGCCCGATGCCAAGAAGCGCGCTCCTCAAGTCAGAGAATGGGGTATCAAGGTGAGTTTCTTTCTCACCCTCCGTATCCTCCTGTCCGGTATAAGTGGTGATGGATCGCTAAATTTCTATAGCAACTTCTGGAGATATGGAATAAGGCCAAGGGAAAAGAGCGCGACGCTCTCCTCTGGGGCGACGAGGTTGGTTTAGTCACCTGAACCTGAGCGAACCATCTCAACTGACATTTTATCTAGGTCGAGTATCTTGTGGTAGTTTACTCAGAGGACAACCAGCGAGTTCTGCTGTCCCTCCGTCAAGCAGAGATTCTCGAGGCGTTGGCTACCGACAAGGAACTAGAAAAGCAAGGTGGTTGTGTCCCAGATCTTCAAGACGTGGACACAGCTGGCTCGAAGAAAAAGTACATCAGATAGTCCCTAAACTTTTCCGTCATCTGCTGACCGTGAAATAGAGAGAGGACGATCCCCGTCTTTCACCCCGAGTTTGGACGCTTCATGCTGGAAGCTACCCCAGGTAAGCCTTGGGGTATCGGCTTCAAGGAGCTCCTTGACGTGGAGCCAGACATGAAGTTGCGGAGAAAGATCGCCAAAGAGCACATGCTTTCAACTGAATATCCCATCACACTCACAACATACCCTCAAATCGGCGTTCCCGGACAATTCACCGATCCCTACTTTCCGCCCTCAGGACCGCGCCTCCGCTCTCAGTTTGTCCCGGATGAGATCGCCAACCCCCATATCAGATTCCCAACCCTAGCCGCAAACATACGATCTCGGCGGGGCCGCAAGGTTCAGGTCAATGTTCCTATCTATCACGACAAGAACACACCAAGACCCTGGAAGGATCCTACCGTGGACTTTGATAAGCATGATTGGCCCGAAGACGATGACGTACGGAATGGAGCTGCCCCTGACGACTTCATCCATATGGATGCCATGGCTTTCGGAATGGGTAGTTGTTGTCTCCAGATCACTTTCCAGGCCAAGAACATTACCGAAGGAAGAATGCTTTATGATCAGCTGAGCCCGCTTGGTCCTATCATGCTGGCACTGACTGCTGCTACGCCTGTGTATAAGGGGTTGCTTGCCAACACCGACGTGCGGTGGAATCAGATCAGCCGTTCCGTGGACTGCAGAACCCCCGAGGAGTTGGGAGAAAAAGTAGGTGCACTCTCATGCTCTCCAAGTCGATCAGCACTGCTCACAATGGAACAGCCCCTTGCAGAAGGCGTTCGAAGGATACCAAAGTCACGATACGCCTCCAACTCAACATATATTGCCATAGACCCTCGGCTGAGGAACGAGTACCTCGACCCTGACCTGGTCTACGACTCCGACATCAAGCGCCAGCTTCTCGAAGGGGGCATGGATGATCGACTGGCCACTCACTTCGCTCACCTTTTCATCCGAGACCCCATTGTCGTCTTTGAGGAGGATCTCCAGGAGTTGGACCTCAGCAAGACTGACCACTTTGAGAACATCCAGTCAACTAACTGGCAGCACATGCGTTTCAAGCCCCCGCCTGCTGACAACAGCATCGGCTGGCGAGTCGAGTTCCGCTCCATGGAGATTCAGATCACGGATTTCGAGAACGCGGCTTTCTCTGTCTTTATGGTCTTGGTCACACGTGCAATCCTGTCATTTGACCTCAACTTCTACATCCCTATCAAGAAGGTCGATGAAAACATGGAGCGCGCACACGCAGTTGATGCTGTTCTGAAGGAGAAGTTCTTCTTCCGGCGCAACCCTTTCCCTAGCCGCCCCTCGAGAGCCAACACCACATTTGGTGACGACAGTCGACCCGGGTCAGCACATCCTAGTCGGCCAGCATCACCTGGAGGCCCAGTGGAGCACGAATTTGAGGAGATGACAGTGGATGACATTATCAACGGCTCAGAGTCGGGAGAATTCCCCGGCTTGATACCCATTGTCGAGAGCTATCTTGACAGCGTCAACGTCGATGTATCGACTCGATGCCATCTGTCTACGTATCTTGACCTGATTTCACGGCGAGCTTCAGGAAATCTTGACACAACCGCCAGATGGATCCGCAACTTCATTGACGTGCACCCCAGTTACAAGCACGACAGCGTCGTCAACGATGAGATCAACCATGACCTGATCGGCGCCGTGATTGCCATCGGCGAGCGGGAGACGGCCGGCCGTGATTTTGCGGGTCTGGGGATCCACGGCCTAGAGCGTCTGCTGAACGGCTTCCGTGGAGGGTGCGGCGGTTCAAGCACAGCACCCAACGGAGAGACAAACGGAGCACAGGCGGATGCCACTAACGGGTCACTGAAGCGCAAGAGCGAGTGGATTGAGGGCCATGAGACTGAGCCGTGAGGGGAAGCGTCATTGAATTTGGGTCGGCGTTGTTGGTTGCGTTTTTGAGCATAATAGGATGTATCTAGAAAGAGAAGAGCAGGGATCAACGCTGGTTTCAGGATATAGTTGCTATATTGAAAGGCTATGCTAAGACACGGCACGGCTGTTACTTGAAGACCTTGAAGCAATCAACTGAGGGTGCCACACCAGAAAGATGTATAAACATTGTGTGATTTTACGGTTGTCCAGGTGATAGATATTTTGCGTTCCCCGAGACTCGAGGCTCGCCTCACATGATCCAAACAAGGTCCATCTTGGTCTAGGTATACGAGACTGTTCACTCGAACCAAGAATAGCGAAGTCTAAGTGCTGAATAGGGTTCAAAACCAAACATTCGACTATACCACTCTCCGCAACGGCCCTGACGATCACATGACTCCATCTTAGTCTGTATGGCACATTCGATATGCCAAGTTTGGCATCATACGGACGGGAATTATCTCGTTTGTCTCTCTCGGAGCTTTTCCACGCCATGGGACAGAGCCAACTACAGCACATACCTACTAAGGTAGGTGGGTAGCAAGCAACTAACTAACTAACGGCGGCCATCTAAGCGCCTCCTTCTAAGCGAGCTGTCTCGGTGAGCGAGCGAGGACAAAAAGAAAAAGAAAAGACGTTGACCTTGGCTTGGTAGCTTGGGTGCCTCCGACCGCAGTGCAGTGGCTGTCTGGAAGGAATTCTCTGCCGTGCCGTGCCGGGCCGGGGGGAGGTGAAGATGCAGTATAGCGCCTCTCGGCCGATTCTAGAAAGAAAGACACGGTTCTAGTTGTTGGCTTGCTTTTGGCTTTGCCGCTGCAAGAGTCGTATGTCTTTGAGTTGTGGTAGTTTAAGGGGCTTTTCCTTTCCCTCCTCTTTTCTTCTCAGGGAACCCCCTTTCTGTCTGGAATTCTCGTGAAGATCCATAAATCCTGTTTGTCTGGGCAAAGGAGGGCAGCAAAAAAGCCACACTGGGGTGGCTTGAGGTGGCATTTGACGTGTAGTCTCTGTGTTGATGTTTTTGAGGAGATATCATGAGAGATATCAAACAGACACTTTGACCGGTCGAGACACCGGTGAGGGTTCGCTACAGCTGAGAGTGAACAGTAGAATTGAGCTATCACTATCGGCGAATTTATTACTAGGCCGTGAGGTTCAATTATCTTTGCTTTTTCCGCTGTCGCCCCGAGCCCACGCATGTATGTACATACTAAGTTAGGTGGGGGCTACGGGGGGTATTATCTACGATGATCTGTGACATGGGATTTTTAGCTCTGAACTACAGTAGCTAGCTCGAGGCACGCGGCATGCGAGAGTGCGGCTTATCGAAAAGGGATGTAGCTACAGCCGGGAAAGATCAGCTAGGAGAGGGGAACGGAAGTGTCTCTGAGAAATGAGATTGTTGAACGGCGATGTGATCATGTGAGCACTAGTAGACCCAAGGCAGACATTGCATATGTATAGGAGAGTGAGAGAGGCCAAGATAGAGATACGCCCAAAGAGTGAGATGGCCGATTCCGATGCCGATCCGAACGCGAATCTGATGCTAGGTATCGGGGCCGAGGCGGTTTGAGTTGAGATCCCGCGCCGGGTCCGGATCCGGAGGCCGGAGGATCAGACAAAGTGACAAGATCAGGCATGATCAGTCAAGTCAAGACAAGACAGGCCAAGAAAGACAAAGACAGTATGCATAGCTCGGTTGGTCACAGTTGCAGGTCTGTGTAGGTAGATAGACATGTCGACCATGCGTCGACTGACTCGTCCATTCTCACCCTAGCAATCAGCGATCTCTACATAGGGATAGAGGACAGAGGACAGAGGACAGAGGATAGAGAAGTGATTGATTAGATAGATAGATACCTACGGGTAGCTACGGATAGATGCCCCCGAAATGACAAAACCATGTAATTGTGTATGTATGTATGTACATCTTTTTCTCGTATCCCTGTCTCGAAACTAGTGATGCAACTAGAGGTTAGTACATACAAAGCATTGACGGTGACCAACAGAATTTACAGCAGGGGATAGTATGATACGTACTGGATCGTTACGGTAACCTTTCCGCGCGGGACGGGGCTGACTTTATTAGTGACGGGAGATGCAAGGAATCGGTGATGTACTTGCATAAGGTATTGTATTGTGTAGATCAGCAGTACAGCAGCAGTATTTACTTGCAGCTACTGCTACATGATACCTAGTTTCGAGCAATTACAAGACATTGCATCTCACCCATATGATAAATATGATATGATATTTTCATGCAACAACAACCAATATGGGATCCTCTTGACGAAGAGATATACTAGCCAATGACGATAAATTACCATGTCTCACAACCAAGACCTACCATGCTATACTATACTATACTATATCATACCTAGTAGGCCATCATCAGCTCGATGCACGCCCTGCTGGAGCTGCTCATCCTGCACCTACAGTACAATTGCCGAAGCACGCCGCCATTCCAAGCTGGGCGTTGCGTAGCGTTACGTAGCGTTGCTCTCAGACATGAAAGGCTCGATCTCCAAACAGATCTTGCGTTGGTCGTATCGAAAAATTGACCAGTCGTTCCACCGACTTGGTACCTAGCGGAACAGCCTAGATAGGTCAAGCCAAGTCAACGATCGGTCGAGGTCCAGGTCCAGCTGAATGAGCCACTGGATTTTGCCCGATCTAGCAGGCCGTATAATCTTGACGACGAGGTATTTGCCTAGTTGCAGATCTTGGTAGTAGCGACGGTATGGATACAGATCCAACTGATGTGTTCATCTCGATCAGGTACCTGCTAGCAATACAGTACGCTCTAACGTTAGCAGCTGCATGTTGCTGTACTTCAAAGCTTGGAGAATCATGTCCCTAGTTGGTGGCTGTTGGCCGTTGTGACGGCTTCGGCATAGACTCGGCCCCTCGACTCAACTGTTGTCTTGAGGAAACGGGTTTCTGGGCTATCCCAAATTATAATAATCAAGTGCTGTAAAATAAGAAGGAAGGAGAAAGAAGACAGGGTGACGTGGCCTTATTGGATATCTCGGCAGTTGTGATGTTTGCTGCCAAATGTCCAATGTTGTAGTGTCATCAACGGAGACTCTACGTTGAATCTGGCCCATTGTCCGAAATGAAATGAAACAAAACAAACTCAAGTTCTTTTGTTTGTTTCGTTCTCCTTTTAGAGAATACTACTATCCGTAGATCGGATAGAGAGAGACCCTTGATCCACCCCCATGCAACGTCAAAATGCAAGGGATCAACCCGTCGCGACACATCGAGCACGCAACCAACTGAAATGGCTAACAACCGATAACTGTCACCGAAAACGAAAACGCCCTGGATGTAAGCCCACGAGGCCCTTCAGCTTGTCACATTCCCAAGTGGCTCAGGCATAGATAGGTAGCCACTGTACCTTGGCTAGGTAGGCGGGCGTATACTCTCCTCCCTTGCATATGTCTTTCTCTACTCGAAGCCCATGATTCAACCCCTCGTGCTTACCATGCTAGCAACATGCCTGTGCCGACAACACAAGAGACCCCCGGGTGAAGAATATGCATGCTTAGGCTGAGGGAGGCAGAGACAAGACAAGACCTCGAATAAAGGACCCTTGCTTCTCTCCTCTCGGGTGGGAATCCCACGTGGCGGCGGCGGTCTATTCCCGTCTTGCAACTTGGCTTTGTCTCTCTGGAATGTCGGCGGTCGAAAAGCGTCGAGTATGAGCCAAGAATGACGACGAATTAGGGTTGAAACGATGTCTTTAGAGCTTGTTTTCATAGGTACTGTAGGTAGGTCGGTAAGTAAGTAAATAAGTAAATAACTCAAACCAACCCAACTCAACTCCATAGCGATCTAACAGACACGCTCAGTTCTCCTTCCAAAGACGTCCTAGCAGCTTAGACGTGGAGGAGTAGGCGATATCCGTCTCTTGTCCCTGTCTTAGAACCTCTGCCTCTTCTGTGGCGTCATGTCTGAGGCCTTCTATACCCGAATCATTACCAGAAGATGTTATGTATAACAGGGCTAGTTGAATGTCAAATCAGTCCATTCTACACGCAGAACAGTAGATATGTACATCACAGTCTGGAAAACTTGCTCAGTAAAGAGGCGTATGCATTACTGTAGGTCTCGCGGTAATGCACAACACACATGGTTTGGCATGCCACCCGCCAGAGCCTCACGGAAGGACGATAATTTCTAGACCAACTCCTAGGTCCCCCCATGGGAAAGCCACATGGATACTTACATGATAGCCTCCATACTTGTAATAGCCATGTAACGCAACATCAGAGAATCCAGCCAAGCACTTGCAGACACGCGGCATAGCAACTAAGCCCTCTCTTATCTTGTTCTTGCCCGTGTCACCGTCACCGTCACAGCCATTGTGATAAATGAGAGCAAGGGAGACCTTCTCGTCCACATCTCACATCCTCGCTCTCTCTCTCTCTCTCTCTCTCTCTCTCTCTCTCTCTCCACCACAGACTGCATGTTATATAATCCTTCCTGTGCTCCTGTCCTACAGTCCAACTCACCACATTATAGGGGAGGACCAGGGAAGATCTTGGAAAAACGTGCAGATCGCGTGCTTGCAGCCATGTTTCTGATCATGTATCACAAGAAACAGCGCATACAAGGCCTTGTGGAATCCTCTCTTGCATTCGACATCCGTCTGGTGGGTTTTTGTTCGGGCTTTGGTGGTTCAGGCATCAAGACATGTTCATGGGGATGACTTGGCAACCGCACGCAAGTATCGTTGCACATGAAAATGTATCTGATATTACTGATACCGTATCGGGGTTGATATAAAATCTATATCAGACGGATAACTAACCCTCACACGTACATTACTGAACATCTCGAAATGTCTTTATTATGGCAACTACCTTCTCGATACTCGCGTCTTATCTTGCAGGTCTTATCTTGTATTGTCTTGTCTTGTGCTACGTAGCCTGTCCAGACACTCACATCCACAACACCATCACCAACAACTCAGAAGCACATGTACATGCACGCACGTTCCCGTGTCCGATGAGTTCAAGCAAGCTACCCGTTCGCCAGATCTCCCGCTCGTGCCTTGATTAGCCTCCCGTCCCGTCCTCGTCTCCCATGTCCTACCCCCTGTTGTTCTGTGCAACTCAGCCTGTTGAACCACTTGCTCACTAACGCCTCCAATACGTATTGCCTTGTTGGCTTCTGTTTAAAAAGCTACATCCCGTACAGATGAGCTGGCACCCGCTATTCCCGTCTCGTAGTCCTTATGGGGAATGGATGATCTCGAAGGGGGTAGAGAGCCAATTTGCTTCATACATTCGATTCAGCACATACTAACAAGCTGGGTTTTCTTTTCCGTCTGTTTGTTTGTTGTACCTGCAATGCGCCCACTTATGATGATGTCTCTTCTTCCTCTCCCCGCAAATAAAGCAAGACACTGTAGATCTATGCAAAGCCGAGATATCATCATGTACTCATAGACCCGTCGAGGCGAATGACCGTCCCTCATCTCCAGAAATGACTAATTACGCTTTCGCCAATCTTTTGATAGTCTCGATGCCCAAGTGGCAAATACTTCCGTCCCTGCAGCCGCTGCTTCTATTGGGCTGCGTAAAATTTACTCTAGCTCGCATTCACACTCGCAGACTGTCACAGGCATAAGTGCACTTTCAAGTTCAGTGTAGTCCACCACTTTATGATTTCTCCTTTACCGCCCGAGACATCTCCTAGTCTTGTTGGCGTTGCTTTCCACGACAGAACTAGAAACATGTCCTTGGTACCTTCAATTTACTCCTCTTCATGCCAAGCAATCTTTCAGCTTGGATACATGCCGTAAAACCATTGTAGTTTTCCTCCCAATATAGTCAGTCCCACCACATATAAAAATTCGTATCTCCCGCGTCGGAGCAAGGCCAACAGAAACCTCCGTTGTGCCGATGTTGCGATGATTGCTCTCCGCTGCCCTCCGCCCATCCCAGTAATTTCTCCACTGTCGCGCGGTACAAGAAATCTCTTTTGTCTAGAAAGTCAAACCTCTTTCCTCCCATGAACTCAAAAGCTACACCATGTTGAACACGGTGCCATAATTAGACAAACGCCTGTTATGCTGCGGGTCCCTGCTCAAAGACCAAGGTATCCCAGTTATAAAAACGTATATACAGAGAACGAGGCAAAGTCGCCGTTCTGTTGGATCGGGTATTATTAAACGTGAAGATGTGTGCGTATGCGTGTATGTGTGAGGCGAGTGCGTATGTAGACATGCGGGTTGTGAGTTGCTGTTCAGGTCATTCATGGGACAATCGAGCACCTATTCACAATGCCTTCAAGTGTCCATGAGCACTTCGTAGTATAGCCAAAACTATGAAGCCAAGGTCTTATTGTCGATGAGCCTCATCTTTAGGACGAATCGACCTCTGCTCAAGTTGGCGTTTTCTTTCCAGTTTGGCGTAATGCAAACCGCAGGCGTTGCAGAGAGTCCGGGCTCCATCAGGTCCACGTCGCCATTCAGGCGTGTCGATTCGATTGCAACTATGGCATCGTCCAGGAGGAGCAGCACGCTATACAACATTAGTTCCGTGTTAAAGAAATCAGTCAGAGCCAAAAACTTACACCTCGACGCTTTTTAACTTCAGTGATACCATATGCTGGCTTCATTCCATCCCCGTACATGTTCACGTCGTGCTCTTCCTCGTATGGTCCCTTCATCTTGGACCCTTCTCGGGCTCGTTCGTTTTGTATCGAAGTTTGCACCAAGTCACGCACTTGCTCTAGTGATCTCTTGACAAGTTCGATATTGCTGAGCATATCGCTAACCTCTCGTTCGGTAGGCAGTCGAGCTGGGATAGGGTGAGCTCCGTGCTGTTCTTGAGCGATTCTGCTGTAAGCTTCGGCAAAATTGAAAATCGTACGAGACGAGGTGCCAATCTGTCAAAAGTCAGCGCTCTATATTCTTGGTGGAACGTGCAACTCAGGTGACTTACCCGACTCAACGAGTCTTGATAGTTCCAGCTTTCGTAGTGCCTGTCAACTGTAGCTTCGTATCTGGCTCGGGCATATTCAGGGTCGTCCATGTGAGGAGGTGCTCTAGGATCGTAAGATCCGGGGATATGCGGTGGCATTCCGTGTCTAGGGGAAATAGGATACACAGGCAGGGGCATTTGACCTGGAGGCAGCTGGCCAGACTGGTATGCGACAGGAGCTGGAGGGGGAGGAGGATGAGCGTAGGCACCGTTGAGTGGGTGGTGAGGTTCAGGAAGCTTCTGCTCGGGATGGTGGTGGTGGTGTGGAGGTAGATCAGCTTTGGCTGAAGGACTCTGGCGACGATCAGAGACAGGAGGGAGCGATGGTCGGTTGCTGAAATGAGGGCGAGGAGAGTCCGCAAAGGCAGGTCCTTCTTGACGAGGAAAGGATGAGGTCGGGTGGAGAGGCTGAGGAGACGAACGCTTCTCGGCCTCTGAGAACGATCGGGGAGCTGGTGCGAAGGGCGACGGCAAACTTGAACCTGACTGCAGACCTGGCGCATGCGCAACAGGATAAGGCCCAGGTTTAGTGCCCTGAATGACCTCCGAGATTGAGGGCAGCGACTGGCGATTTGACGGCTCTTGATCGTCGGCTGGTTTTCGAGGTTCAGAGATCATGTTGGCAATACTGGCGGCACCAGAGCTGGGTTGTGAATAACTGGAGAAATGCGGTTGAGGTTGAGGTTGGTAATGGGCGGCCGGTGTGATGAGAGTTGCCGTTGCCATGGCGGAGGGTTCTCGATACGACCTGTCCAACAAGATATCCCGCGAGTAGGAATGATGGCGATGATCGGAGTATGGTTGATCGGGTTGAGGTGGATGGTGTATTTGGTGTTCTGAATTGGTTGCAGAGTGACGGCTGTAAAAGACAAGAAATGTGTTAATATGGGAGGGGCAGACAGAAATATGAATACTTTGAAGTCGGGATTCAAACAGACCTTTGCCTGGCTCCAGAGTCAGTCGCTTCCATAGCGGATCTGGTAATTACTAACGATGATTTGGGACAGTTTTAAGGCCGTAGATGCATCTGACCTGGCTAGATCCGGTTGGGGGTGTATGTGATGGGCGAAGGAAAACAGCGGTACGAATAAACGGGGAGGGGGGGTGGTAAAGAATGAGGTTCCAGTAGTAGACTGAAGGAAGCCAGGAATGGGTCGACACGGGACCAGGGTGGGAGATGTGACAATGGACTCAGGTGAGGGTTGGCAATGGGGTGTCAAAACGGGGAGGGGGCCGATGAGGCGAAATGAAAAGAGGCGAAGAGAGAAACAAATCGTAGGTACGCAGGCTAGGCACAAGGGGGTGGGTAGATCTGGCGTGAGATGGACAAGCGACAAGGGCCCTCGTGGTGGCGCTGAGCGGGACAGTAGCAGGGGGGTTCCGCCATACATAGAAGTCCTGTCCTGGTTCGGATTGGGTTTGTTCTGGCCTACTGACAGGGGCTTGCTTGAGTTGGCTTGGGTCGTTCAAAGGCTGGCAGGGGCAGCGCCAAACTCAGGATTCCTCAGAAGTGGGAACGAGCTTGATCTAGGAACGACAATGATGCTGCTACTGGTACTCCTCCAAAGAACAGGGCGAGAATCAGAGTAGCGCAAACTCAAGGAGGTCGATTGCCGCGAGACTGATCCAATGGCCAGGGTCTGGGAACGTAGCGCTCGGAATGAGGAGAGAGAGAATGGACGAGTGGAGCTAAGAAACCACGCACTGGATTGCACCCGTTGGCAGCAATGTTGAAGCTAGCAACTTGACTGCGGAAATACTCAATCGATGAACTTTGTAGTTACTCGACACGACCTTGAACCACGGCTGGCACACGGCTTGAGATGGAGTCGAAGTCGGGTATTAGTATGTGTGGGAACGGTTGATCAGACCCAGTCCTGAAATGTGTGATTTGGCCACAGCTGATGTAGGTGCGTGCGGTAGCTTTCGTGGCTGTATCTCGAAGTTTTGTTGTTGTCTTGACCTACTAAGGTAGTCTTGATATTCCGATTTCGATGTTTGCCTCTTTTTTCCTTCCGTCTCCTCTGGGCTGGCTACTCTGTCTCCTGTGCAAGCAACTACTAGACAGTGATTGGTTGACTCGCAAAACAAGGTACAATATTGTACACAGACAAGGAGCCGCGCAGCGTTGAGCCACTAGAATGGCGGGCAAGGACAAATCCTGCTGCGGACAGTGGTGCCTCTGCAGGCGCTTGAGTCAGCGCAGGGACACAAAAAAGGACAGTACAGTACAAACGCTGTGGATAAGAGTCAAGAGTAGAGGGAGGGAGGATCGAAGATCGATGTTTAGAAGAGACGAGCCAGCTACTGATCTATTTGTTGCTGCGGGAATGTGGAGGTGGGAAAAGGTTAGGTTGGGAAAGAGGGAGAAGTTGAAACACGAAGGGCATGAACGGAGGAGGAAAGAGGAAGGAAGGAAGGAAAGAAAGAAGACTGCGTGCGGGCAGTCTCGAGGGAGTGCAAGGTATAGTTCCCAAGCAGTACAACCTTCTGGGAATCACCAACAGCGCACTACAAGGAGATCAGATGTGAGATCGGCGCCTCATTGTCATCATTTTACCACCGCAAAATAGGCGGCATGGGAGAGGCAAGCAACAAAATATTACAGCCCTGCACGCGCGGAAGCAAGCATACCCTATACTGTACATGGGAGCCAGCTCACTCCTGACCCTGGGGAGATAAATCAATTCCGACATCGATACATCCCATAGTTCAAAACGCGCAAATTGGGGAGCGCAACAACCATTTCTGCAACATTCAATAGGTACAGTACAAAACATAGTACACCAGCCTCCGACCAGGGGAGCTTTTGAGTCTGTCAGTTTCCTCGGTGCATGGATCGACCGGTACAGTACCAGGGGCCTGCGGCGCGGTTATTTGTCAGAGATCCTTATCCAGATCACCCGATCAAATATGGCAATGCTCCTTACCAAATCAACAATGATCTCTTTGCATATAACTATCATTATGAGAAACCATCTAGGTATATCGTACTGGATTTGTCAATGCTATCCCTGAAACCATGACCCGAGCAAGACATCGAGCGTCACAAACAAATCAACCAGCAAGCTTTCCTGCTGTGACGTTGGGTTGTGACGCCTTGGGGAAACGGTCGCGGGTCGAGATACCGCCCACGCGACAGGGATTTCAAGTTCGCTTCCACTGGCTAGGGGACACGATGGCATGACGGTTTACGATATGGTATGGGTGGGGAGAGGAGAGCGGTAGGGATCCGAAGAGAATCGATCATGGATGTGTGGGGCTTGGAAGAACAAACAAGGATCAGTGACCGATGAAGCAGACAAGGGCAAAGGGAAGGCCATGCTGCCCTAGGGCTGGCTGTGATATCTCATCTATAGCAAGATCTCGGGGAACTTGCATGTCTTCACATGCTAGGTATGGTCATCATCAACCAGTATGCACTCTTTAGGATTCCGTATTCATCAGCCATCACTGCGCCACGATCGCTATCCCTGAGGCTTCAGAGCAAAAGGTGAGAGTCGAAGAAGAGACGAGACACTGGCGTACTTTTCATTATTGCCGTCGATTCAAACACTGACCCAGGCTTTGCACCAATTGCTGGGGCATGACGATAGCCCGGTGCAGTAGCGCCTAGGCTTTGGAGATCTCCAATCTCAAGTTCTGCAAAATGGTACGACTTCCGGGGGCCCTTGCTCCTGGGGTCAGCAGCGGTCTGGTTTTAGTAGACCACAAAAACACAGGGAGACACCCCCGGACCACACCACCCAATCCCACTCAAATGTTGCGCTTGTGGTTTTTTATGAAGCTCCCACCTGAGCAACAACCCATCTGTATTCGGGTCTTTTTTATTTTTATTTTTCCAGTGTCGTATCGCGATGAATCAATAGTCAGGGTGAAACTAGGGAGCGAGTCACTGCTGGGAAATTATAATCCGGCACTGCTATTTCTCTGAGAGAAAGAAAAATGAGTACGGAGTACATTGGAAGAAGATTTCTAGCTGGGAGGCCTTGCAAGAGTGGTTTGCAGTGAGTGTTATTGTTGAACCTCAGCATTCCCTGACTGAGCTGGAACCGTGCCTCCCATCGACACATCACATTTCGATTCAGCACAGGTCCCCAGCCAACTGTATTATACAGTTGCATTATCCCCTGCCGCAATGCGCTAGGGGCGTGGGAGCTAGGAGTGCAGCGCTAAATTGAGAGAAATAGGGGCAAAGAGCGAGAAACATTCTGTATGTACATACAAATGACGCTCAGATGGAAGATGCGCGAGATTGGCATATGGGAGGTCGAACGAGATATCCCGAGGCTCAGGATGTCGATGAGGATGAGGAACGACGGGCAAACTAAGTGACACTGCAAACCGCATTGAGCATCTAAGAACGCTGGGATGAGCAACGATGGTTATGGTGATTTTGGCAACGACGATAGTAAAAGCATTGATGCCAAGCCGCTTCATCGAGCCCTTAAGAGCAATGACGAACTGATGAATGTCGGACAATGGACGATGCGCGAGATGGACCGCTTCCCGTACTCAGATTGTGTGCCCCATTGTATGGGCGGCACCGCAGCCAGGTACGTCAGTGAACAAGGACCAGGCCGTCAGCATCTCATGCCCGCCTGGCTAAGGAGCAGGATGTCTCATTTCGAACGTGTCGAACTTACATGGAAGAAACTCTGTCGAGATACCCAGACTACACTTGAATTGTGTCCAGCACGTGTACCTCACAGGTAGCCAGCCCCTTATGGGTGAAAGCTAATCCGAACGGCCCCCGCGGCTTCGCAGGGATGGCCCATCCGCCACCACGCGAAGTTGTCGACTGGGCGCCGCTCTGGCGGATACATTAGCTAGGCTACCAGGTAGCAAGAGCATAGCAGAGATGGCCTGCGGACCTAATCTCTCAGGATCAGACACGCCCTCGATTAGTGCGCTGCCGCCATGATGTGTGGTGGGCATGTCGCCACTCCACCCTCCTGACAAGCTAAGATGAGATGAGATGAATACGTAGATTTCATTTGCGCTTCATCAGTATTACAGTGCATACTAACATACTGTACCTACTAGTGTAATGGAAGATGCTTCTATCAAGCCATCCAATGCGTATCGCCCAACGACAGTCCGTCGTGTTTCAGCCGATGATTGATCGTAGATGGCTTTTGGTCGATAACTTTGACGAGTATATGCGATGTAACGCTCAGTAATGGCATGTCCTATGCATATAAGTGCAGACGAATGCCAGACCGTGTCACGCCTTATCAAGTCAAATTAAGTCTATCGTGTAATGCTAACTTCATCACACGCTGCTGAAGAGCATGGTGATGGCATTCGTCGACCTTGAGAAGAGTAGGCACATGGCTTACCCGCCTCAGATCATGAAACTTCAGGTCAAGCACAAGATCGTATCACTAGGCTGCCACTCAAACAAACGCTGCGGAAGACATAAGGGAGAGATACTAGCGCAACACCGTATAATGAGTGTGTTGTGCATCACTGTCCATCATATCGTCGTATCCCGGTTGCCCGATCCATTCTCACCCCAGCATCATCCTGGTGGTCCATCGCGCATTCTCATGTGGTCTCCGCCGACCCATTCTCACTGCCCTTCCAGAACAGCATACAAAATAGGAAAAGCGCGTGTGCCCATAAGTTACTGTTCCTGTGAAGCTTTGGGCTTCGACGCATGTCAAAGCTCGTTGTGATGCTTCATTTGCCTGGTGATGAGGCTCGTTTCTCTATCATCTTGGCTGTGACCCTCAGATGTGACCTTGCAATCACAAAGACCCTGGCAGAATCATGATCTGCACGGGCTCGTGCCATTAATGTGGTAGAGGTGAGACTAATGTCGCATATCAAAATAACCTAGAACGTGACACTGCCGCAGTTCTCCGGAAGTCTGGAAGGGGTTGTTTAAAGCACTGGCCTTTTCTGAACATCGATGAATTGCTTAATCTCCTCCGCCAGGGTCCTGTTCCTCAGGAACACGCGAATTCACCTCCATGCACCGCTAGGATGACAGATGATGCTTCCACGACATGGGTCTCCCTGCTAGTTACCACCATAGATGGTGAACATCCTCCCCTGAGAGAGATATCATTCACGATGCTGTTTCCAATCGCTTGGGACTGCATCGGCTGTGCCGCTAAGTAGTCAATTGCATCTGTCTTTTCTTGTCTTGCCTCGTCATGAGAGGGCCTTCTCTGGTTATTCGTCACTCCGCCATTTCTCCAAATTGTTTCCCCCCCGTTGTCCAGGAGTGTAAACACGTTCTTAGGAACATCTATATCCCCCAAGGTCTGGCCAAAATCCGCCGTATCCGTGACCTAACTTATATAGGCGAGTAGTATAGGTATTAGTAGTGGAGGCTCGTCGTAACCGATCTTGCCCAGGTGTCGAGAAGGCAGTGGCTTTTGTGGGCTATCAGATGCATGCAATTATTGAATGCTCCCGTTTTCATATGTACATATATGGTGAAGAACATATCTCGAAGATTACAAGCATCCTCCAGCCTGGGACCTGACCTCAAGTACTTTGGCATTGAGTCCTAAGTTTTCGATTCATTGAGCCGACATTCTAGCAAACTGTCTCTCCGGATCGTCAACTATTGTTAGCTACATATGATGGCGTTAGATATCTTGCAGCTCGCCTGTTGACTGCTGCAGTGCTACGGCGTTACGTTGCTCAATGATGAGACTAGCACGACTCGGAGAATTCTGTCAATGCAGTACCAGCACATACTAACGTACGTCCTGTGCTTGTGCCATCAGGAATCGCGTTTCTAGCCGAGCCCGCCCAGGGATGCCTTACTGATGTTACTCACCGGAAAACTCTGCCATGTCACTACGGAGTCTTACCGGTACTGGCAGGTAATCGAATCCAATCAGTAGAGGGACTAACTATGGCAACCTGGTACAGCGTATACCTACTAATATTTAATGGGGGAATGGGAATGGAATGTTCTACCTTGGTCATTCTAGCCTTCTCCTCTCCACCACCCACTGAGATGGAATCCAATCCAACGGTGTAAATACCGACTGTACTGTAGGTACCTAACCAAAGGGATGTAGTCAGCTGAGGCGCCCAAATCGCAGGGCTGCTCGCTGAGGAAAAAGGCCCTGCCGAAAACTGGAGGAGTCCACATATTTACCGAACCGATGGAAGCCCCAATTGCTTCCATTATTCGAACGGCAGTCAGCTCCTAATGTGTCCAATCTGGCCTAGCTTGATTGACCTTCAACATTAAATCGACCCACCAAGATCAAAAGAGCACGATACTGGGTTGTCTACAGGAGCATGAGTTTTCACCTTTGATAATCTCCTCCTTGCTTTTTTCCGTACGCACCCCGACATAGGAAATCCCGAAGCTTTCTCGAAATCATCTGTTCCCGTGTCATGCATTTTCTTGCCATATTGCGATCCGATCCGACCTGTTCCCCGGGTCATGATGTATTCTGCCACGTCCAATACAGTACTTTGTATACACCTGCCAGTGTGCTCATACTGTATCTGTACCACCTGGGCCCCATGTTTAAAGGCTCCGGACACAGCGAATCGGATAGCAATTTGTCCCTATATTTGACAGTGAGTACGCATGGTGACTACTTGGTGAACATCGGATCCGTATACTCGTTGTGCCTTTCATGCCAGCCGTACAGGGTCGATGGCCAATACGAGAATTACTCGGCTTGTTTATGGTGTTACACTTGTTCAAAACGGCCAATATTTTCCCCGTCATCATCACAAGAGCGGCAATGTGCACATGGAGGCTCAGGCACTTCCGATCTAGAGCGCCGCCCAATGAGACGACGGGACTTGTGCTTGTGCTTCCGCCATGCTGTCCACTCTGCTGTATACACAGCCGTCATGAACGGTCGTCTCCCCCTTCGGGCCGTAGCCCAAGCCATTTTCGTTGAGGACTTGGCTATTGTTCGTTCTGCCGGCATCGTGAGAGGCACCTCAGACAGCCGAGCTTTCCTTTCATGTGATACTCGGCCTTCCAGCATGCCCTTGAAAGATATTAGAAAGCACAAACTGACTTTCACAGAGTACCTCGGCATGAGGTACAGAGCAAATTCTTCAATGCAAGAAACATTCAGCGAATCGCTGGCCCTGACCTGCATGTCGAGTCAGGGATGTCAAGTTCGGGAATAGCAGACATACTAGAATAGGGTGCTCAGGGTTATTAATGTATATGTATGTATGCTTCGTTGGGTTGGAGAAAAAGAAATCTTCCCGACTTGTCCGACTCCCACATTTTGAAATCGGAAAAAGCACAATTTCATTGTCTTTCTTTTGTTCCAGCAATGCAGACACCCTCGTCTGCTAGAGATCATCGTGGGCCATATGTATATATCAGACTTAGAGTATTTATATCGGTTAAAATATCGCGGGTAGAAATCTCCGGCAAGTTTGTTTTCACAAGACTTACAATACCGGTATTAATCCGTCAAAACACACCAACCCAACGCAGTTACACCGCCCTCCTTCGCTTCGAGCCCGTGGCGTTAGACCTGGATAGAAAGTTCCAACGGCCGGGATCTAACGCTAGAGACAAATCGTCGATTCAAATGTGCCGAGATGGTCGATTCTGTGTGGTCAGCCAATGGTCAAGTAACGGTCAGCCGATTGTTACTGGCTAGGGGCGTGCTAGGCATGGCCTGCGTGAAAAAGCTGTGCTGTGCTGTGTTGTGCTATGACTGTGCGACGCAGGGCGGTAGCCAATGTCGTCAGGGCTAGATCTCGAACATTATGGCTATCCCCTGCGCCGAAGGGATGTTTAATTCCTAGTACTCCGTAGGCCAAGCATTCATGTGGAAGCGATCACGAGATCCCCACGATGCGGCGTCGTGCACGGCTGGAGGTAGAGACCGATTCGAGCCATTGACAGCCCGTCTTCGCCCACCATCAGCCTCAATTGCGTGTCTTTGAGTTGCTACTAAGCCTTCATTGGACAAGCCACCACACGCTGTATATTGAGAATCGGATTGGGCTCTGTAGGCCGGCACAGCTAGATCTCACACCGTGGCAGGCTAGAGAGACTAGAAGCCTAGAACATCGTCTACTGCAGCGAAGGCTTGCGAGGTGGTCTGATGTCGATCACTCCGTGGGACTACAGTACAGTACACAGTATTTGTTACGCGGTAGTTGATCAAAGGCAAACTTAATCCTTGACCAACTAATGTAGCCATCCAGCCTCCGGCTCGCCGCCTGCACACGACCATGCATGCAGTTGTACAAAACCGCCATTGTTATTGCATTCATTTCATTGCATATGATCAAGAGGCAACAGGCGAGGTTCTTGAGGATGGGGGTGCGCGGCTGATCAGGTTGAAATACATCAGCTTTGCTGTTACACAGCTAGCTCATCAGACACTTATGGATTCTTACATGTTTGTGAGCCCTGAGCAGTCACTGACTGACATTGAGTTTCATTTCCTTCAAAGGTACAGTGCCGTACTAACGACGAGAACAATCCTTTCAAGACTTGCAGGACGTAGTAGGATCCTTCCCCCAGACAATACTGTAGCCCCGGGATTGGTGGGAGCAGCTGGGGGGCGTTTTATGTGATGCTATCTTGATTCACACCTCATGCCGGACTGTACAAGTATGTACCTTGAGGATTGCGGGCGCGTTTCCGCACACTACACCAGATCAGATGCGCCCGTCTCAGCTCGGCCTACGTACGGATACTAATATTAAACTGTCGATTTCTTTAGAGGAGGGGACACACTGCAAGATCAGGTATCTCGATCCGCTATACCCCGAGGTCTCGTATCGGCCGATGCTATCCTGCAACCTTCTATAGTGACGTTGTGCCAACCACCGCGGGTATTTCGTCCCGCAGTGTTGGCACCACCCAAAAAGAAAGAAAGGGAGCGCAAGATCGAATGGTTTAACTGGAGTAGACTGTGGCCCCCGGTCGTGAGCAAGTTTCCCACGATGTTGCATCGGTCACTGCCCGTTTCCTGTTCTAGTATCCAGGTGCTGTATCTGTACTGCACAATCTGTAATTACAGATTAGAGAACAGCCCCCTTTGCCTTGTGAGGTCTCATGTTCGGGGGTTTTTTCTTGTTGCTTTCCGGGTGGTTTATCTGATGGCTGGTAACCAATGACCTCCTGGTAGGTGGATCTGGAAGCTTAACGGTAGCCGGGCCTCAGAAACGTGTTTGGTTTGACTTGAAGCTAACAAACTTATGTACAAAAAGGTAAAAAGATTGGTCCATCCAAAGGCAACCATTACTGAATGCGGATGGCCTCTCCACTGGGAACACACGTGGTGGACCGCAAATGCAGGGCGACGGGCGACGGGCGAACTGTCTCTCAAATCCCACCCGTGCAGGCGAAATGCTCACGCTATAGGAGAAGGCTTTGCTACATAGGTACCTATCTACAGTGCGATACCGTACGCACTTTCGTTGAACCTTGTACGAAGTGGAGACAGAGTTTCTTTGACAATGGCCCGTCGCCATAATCATATCCGAGTGTGGGCCCAAATGAGACGGGCTTGGCTTGTCGATGCCAAGCTTGTTCACGATGCAAAAGTTCATGATCTCAGAAAGAAGAACCTCGACTGCCTAGGTGCTGACTGGCTGGTATTACATGATCACGCTGGAGAAGCAGATTGTGGAGAGATTATGCTGCTCGAGGTTCGGACAACTTGCCTTGTTGGCCGCAATAAGAATATACACGCGTGATGGAGATGGTCCACGCCCATAACATAGTACTACATACCTTCCAGGAAATATAGATCTGCGAATCAGCTCCTGGTAGGGATCGATGCAATCTCTGATTCACATCCGTTTGACAGGCATCACCTCCAGGGCTAATCGTTGGTTTTTCCCCCGAGTTTTTGAAGTTCGCATAGGTCATAGATACGAGGCCCAGGAACCAAACTTTGTCGGCAGTTGGCCAAAGTTTATTATGAAATCTACCGAATGGGATCTACAAAGTGTCCATTACGCTGGTCTCGTTCAAACGACCTTGTTTATGAAGGCTCCAACTTCATATAACGATGCTACAATGAAGTCCATGAACGTTGTTTCATTCTCAATAGCACCACCACCACAGTAATTCTGTTCTGTTTGTTAGGTCCTTCCAGTCTTCCTAGCTAGGTACCTCCTAAGTCAGGCACCCCGTTGAACTTCCATTACGGGAAAAAACGGGGTAATCTCCCGCTGGGGCTTCCTTGTCCTCCACTGGGCAATTCGTGCCATGCCAAATTATTATGACAGCAGTTTAAACTAACTTCAACTATCCGTAACCAGACATTCTATCATGGGAACCATGGCCTGCGTTCTGTCAACTCTACGAGACAAGATCAAAGCGCGCTGTTGTGTTGTAACGCTAATGGCCAGCGGCTGGCTCTTGATTGAAACTCGCGGCCCTTTTTATCCTGGTTGATGACAATCCAATTCCCCGTCGAATCTCGTTTCGGAATCAGCTTTCAATATTCTTGACCACTACCACATGAGACGTCGTGTTAAAGGCAAAAGGCCCCTTTGACTGAAAATCGTCATCAGTGGTGATATGATAGGCACCCGACATCATTTTGAACCAGGCAGAGTCATTTCGCTGCCATTCTAGCCACTGTTTTGTTGATGTTCAATCCGACTTCGGCTGGCCTCAAACCTGCGCCAGCCAAACCGATGGTGATCAGCGCGAGCTATCGGAAGTGACAGAGTGGTTGCCGGCATGGATACCTAAAGTGTCACTTTGGTAAACCATCCCCGATGGATCTCATGCAAGCGCCGCTGCTCTCGACATACATGTACATTACAGTATCGGAGCTTGAGAGTTTCATTCCCCGGCTTCCATCCCTTTGCCAGGGCCCCTTGGATATCGACTGGCTTCCCTTCGATCTTCGTAAATCGACTCGGTACATGGGCCCAGCGATAGTTCGTATGAAAGTCACTCTCCAACTTCACCTAACCTAACAAATCAATAGGGCAACAGGGCATCATTTTTTAAAGGAACCTTATGCATTAAAGATTCATGCTGTTGTGCAAACTCAGACACATAGGTGTCGACAGTGAGCCCCTCCTTGCCTTCCCATCGGATGTCATGGTCGTTCTGACAGGTCTCAAGACTACCTAGCCTAAACCCAAGGGGTGCTCTCGCGGCACAGATATCGTATAATATTCGCCGAGAGTTTAACCACAAACAGGTATTCTGAGGTACATCTCGGACAGTTGACTTAACCCAAATGACCCCAGCCGGACCAATGTGACGGGCGTTGGCAAGGCCTCATCCCCCCATACATAATTAACGCAAAACAGATCTGATATGATAAGTGGTTGGTTAACGGCACATCCCTACCACTCAATATTCTCTGGCCAACCACGCCCGTCCCGACGACATACCTAAGCGTGCGCTGCAGCCTCTCGATTCCAACGGTCTCGATGATGCACAGCACTCAAAAAAGCAACGAATAACGTTGATTGACAAGGCTCAGCTCGTCGCCAGCCCCCTTCTCGAGAGTTAATTTGCAGGCCTGCTTGTCACCCTCTTACAGTATTTTTTGAGATGCTGATAAGCGCAACATCAGCAATGTGATATGGCGAGTCATTCGGCAGTACTTTCACATCGTGCATGATGTGTCGCAAACCCCAGACTCAATCTGAGATGCCGTGTCAAGCTGAATAGGCAGTCACACCCTCTTCTGAAAAACTATGTAAGCGTTTTGACACAATCAAGCATGAGGCCTCCACCGTTCAATCATCTATGTGCTGTGTAAAGCTAACTCTAATAAGATGCCGGGAAACAGTAGCCTCACATGCGACGCTTTATGAACTGCCGACAACGAAACATGGTGATTTTCTTGAAACCAAGCATCTCGCGATGGCGACTTCCGCGAACACCTTTGCGACCCTTGGGCGGACTGGTTATGATCGTTGATTGGATACACAGTCCTCATAAGCAGAGCAAGATTTTGGGGGAAGTAAGACTGTCCCCACGGCACATTCAGCCAACGCCAGCCGATCGGATCACGGTACAATGACGTGGCCATGCTTCCACGAAGAGGCCCCCAGATCGATCCCTGATTTCTGGGTCTACACCTTGAGTCCTTTGGCCTCGAAACATTGCCGAGGCGTGCAAGGAGATGCAGATGGATCTACACCGTATCAATCACAGTGCTGGTGACTGATTCCAATGCTACTGTGTTTTGTGAGTTGACAGGGGTGGGTTCCGCCCGAAGCGATCGGTGAGGGTTTAGGAGTTGCCCGTGGCTCCTCCAAAAGCCAGATTCCCGCTCGGTCAAGGTCGCTAGTTGGTCATCATACTGAGCAGTCAGATATACTAAACAGACTTTGTGAGCTGCTTGCCACTCGTGGAATTTGTGCATGTCACCACCATATCAGATACCACGATCACGAAGAAGGCACAATACTTATGTATTCATATTTAGGCTGAAGACCAGCGACGAAGCATCTGGCACAACATATCGTGCAATCATTCCAACAGGATGGATTCCAGAGCAGCTGTCAGGAGAAACAAGGACAGGGGTCTATCGACCATCAAACACCAGGACGGAATGGCGGGAACCCTGGGATCTGGCTTGCTGTGGGGCGGATTCGACAGTGCGATCGTCTGATCCCAGGGCGCCGTGCGCTAGTGAGATCCTGCCCGTCCCGGGAGCACACCACACCGCTTTCAGTGCTTCGATACACCCCTTTTCAGTGAGGGCAAAACCAAAGACCGCCAGTGGTGTTCGGAAGCCTATGGTCCACCAGCAGGCGAAGTATACGACAACAGTGGCACTTCCAGACTTGATTCATCAGCGCCTTGAGTTCGATTCGGTATATGCGTGGCGAGATAGGGACTGCGTCAGGGCTGCGGGGAGACACAAGAGACTTCTGAAAAATCTGGGATCCTGGGCTCGCGCATGGATACGTCGATCGCAGAACTCCATTAGCTCAGCATGTCAAACATGCAGCAAGACCCTTGGAACCTACCAAGCTTCCTGTCGAGGTGAAGAGGGAACCAGCGCATACTACCGGCCGGTATCATACTATCACCCATCGGTTAGTTCTACAAGTCTGTTTCGTTTGCGCTTTACCGCCTGCGCACGACAAGCGCCGAGGGTTGTGATGTACTAAGTAGAGTCCTCGTGGCCTTAACAGAATTGGCAAGGAAGTTAGTTATTGGCTACCATTACTCAATATCAAACTTGGATGAATGCCAATGTAGTCTTGGCCTAGAACCGTCAAATAAATCACCACTTTGACGACCGCTGACTTGACTGGCAGTTCTCGGCCCTCCTTTATGCAAGTTGTGAGCTAATAGTGCTTGTCAAGTGTACAGCATATTTGCACTATCATTGAAGGAAGGGTGCAAGATGCGGACTTCAAGCCACACCACCCAGCAACGTTTTCATAGTACTATGTACGTACTGTACGCACTGGTGCTTTCTACTAATCTTGGCATTGAAGAGTGGCCTGATTTTGTACAAAGCCACTATCGGGCACTGGCACGGACTGCCCAACTCATCCTAGCTCCGGTCCGCTTTGACGGTTGGTCAGCCTCGTTGGATCTTAATCGCTTGCGACGAGGCTAGCGGTCAGAACGTTATTTGCACCTGTGTAGAAATTGGCCGTAAGAAAGAGTCAATCAAGGAACCGCCACGTTCTGGCCTATGGCTTTGAGTTTTACGAGTCAACGGTGCTTGGAGACAGCTTCTAACCGAGCTCCAAGCGTACGCCACCTAAGGTACTCACGCTAATAGATAGTTTTACGGATCTCATGGTTGGTTATTGAATTGTGGAGTACGTATTGGCGTCAAGAGCTTCGGGCAGTATTCCGCACCAGAACTCTCAGCCAGGAACTGTTTATTATCTGGTCAGTCCAAAGGGATGTTCTCAAGCTAAGAAGGCATCATCTTTGCTAGGGCGCCTAGTTGACAGCCGTACCATGGCACGAGAAGTTTGGTTCTCCTTCCTCTGGCATTGGCCTGCCGTCATCTCAGCCTTGCCAACCCTGGCTAGTAGAAGCCAGACTCGACATAACTTATTTTCAGTCGGCTGAGGCTTATTTGCTTCTTCTACGGACTGTCTCAAAGGAATTTTGGGACCAGTCATGTTAGCTGGGCTGCCGTGATCGACCAATTAATCATACGATATATTGGGAAGCTTGTGCATCGGCTCTAGGAAACTTTCCTTCGGAGGAGTGATGAGATGCGATCAAGTTGACCACCCATCAATCAAGCTGCAAATTACTCACAGTCTCCAGTGCCGGATGATAGATGCAAGCAATATGGATAACGGAATACAATGAGACGACATGGCAAAGAGTAATTGGTGGAAAGAGATGACTGAATCAACCCCCCCTCCCCCAAGCTTTCTGTCCACAGAATTCCTCAGGCAGCAAAGGCTTTGCCTGGCTTTTGACTCCCAAAATGCCATCGCATCTCGGTTCATCCAATCGCAATCGCATCGCATCGTTATCGTATTTCATCTCCCCAATATCATGACGGGTCATCGCCCTGGCTGGGCTGGGAGCTGGTTGACACCGCACTAACTGCCTACCTAGCCATGCCCCTTGATTCTCCTTGACTCAACGTCAACGTGTGTTGATTCACTTCGATGCTGACCTTTCAAGGGCAATGACAGACTAGGAAATATCATCGACGTGTCCATCGGTTCATGGAAGAAGCGGTCTTCTTGGGAACAGTCCCCCGATGTCCGGCACAATCTGAAGTTGGGCTTGGGGTTATACTGTCACCATCACAATCACATCTATGAAAAATGGTACCAGGTGACCCTGGTCAAGCACATGCCTTGAATATAAGTTATAAGTCGTGCCAGTTCACGAGACAACACACTGACCATGGTCATGAGTCAAGCCGGGCATCATAGTGAACGCCACGCATGATAGGCAGTTCCAGAAAAGCCTTCGAGAAGAACGCCAAGCAGTGATTTGGTTGAGCCAGAGGCGTCAGACAATGGGAGAACTGCCGACCCATCCTGTCCCTGGTTTTCAGTATCTTGTTTCTCATGATCATGACCATGACAGAGAGGAAGCTTTTGGCGAGAACATCACCACACCATACCATGACACAACATGTTCCCCGGCAGTCTCCATCACGGTTCATCCATGTCCCTGGGTTTATTTTCTAGCTGCGTTTCCATCAGTTGATATCTGCATGCTGTAACGGCTGCCTTTCTTTTTCCACGTACGTTTCGTGGCCCAATCGTCCCATGAATGCTGCATTAGCTCGCGGGGTTGTATAAGGTGACCGTCGATGTTTGCTTCTTCTTCTTCTTCTTCTTCTTCTTCTTCTTCTTCTTCTTCTTCTTCTTCCTCACCCTCCGCCCGGGCAGTCCCCTCTGGCATGCGGACACCATTGCAAGCCAAATTTGCTTTTTCCGCCGCTCTTTTCAGTTGATCATGACATGATTCTGGTAACCCGCCAAGGACAGACGGTACCCTCTTCATCTTCGGCTCCGCACCCCGAAATCGTAACGCAGATCAAGGGCTGGGCCGTCATTCACGTTGATTACCGTGGAGCTTCTGGAGCAAGGTCAAAGAGTTGCAAAGCGGGCCCTCTGAGGGTCTGCTTGGTCTTGCATCGGACAACACATCTTAAGGGTCCGAGATCATGCACTCGGCCAGACGAGTTTCCGCGCGTTGAGGACAATATATGAATACTCTCATGGAATTCATCTAGCAAATCCATGGGGATTACAGGATACTCTGTTGAGAACGACTTACCCGAGACTATTGATGCTCCGGCTCGTGAGCTGGCCATGGCGTTGTTAAGATCAAGCCCTAGACCCTAGATTTCCTTCTCCTCGGGTAATTGTGTCGATCATTCTGGATGGGTGCTGTGGTTGGCTGGTTTCAGCTCAATAGTGAGTTGACTCGCAATTACCTTGGGGTGACCTTAGGTCACGTCTAGTTAGTGCCTAAGACTGAGCTGAGACGCTAATTACTGCATCTCAGATCCCGCACGCACAGTATCCGCACGCATCAGTCAACTGGCTCAATTGCAAGGGCTTTTCTCTCCCTCTATCCCTGCCTCAGTCGCTCGCTCTCACCGCTGACGGCGCTGTCGAGAAACGGAGTCATTCACAGCGCTAGAAGGCCCCTAGATCAGCCAAGAGATGATGTGGGAATTTCGAGACAGCGGCTCCATGACCGATCCAGGGTCCTCTGGTTCAAGACTCAGATCGAGCGAAGGTCCTTCTCTTGGTATCTCAATGGACATTGCTTGGCCCAGCGGGTTGAAGCTGAGATTAGGGCGAACCCCAGCCGCTTCTCCGGGGCACAGCTATACTGAATCGGTGGTGGGTTTCCGAGCAGCGCATACATGTGTGGGCAGCGCTATGGATGCGCACAGCATCAGCATCGTACATTCACTGTCAATGCACAGAGCATTCAAATCCATTTAGGGTGTGAGTGAGGTGAGGCTTACGAGCCGCCGGATTGACCGTGCATGCATCTACAAGCCATGGCCGCTGTGTCTCTCTCTGACTAGGCACTTACTTGAGACAAAGCAATGCGATTGAGCTTCAAAGTCTCCTGCCAGATTGAGATGTCATTTCGACTCTATACTCTTAACTGAGCTGAGGGGGCTAACGAAGTACTAAGTTCCTATACTCGGAGTGGCTCAGTTGTTTCAAGATGCACGAACCATCTTCCCTCAAGAGTGTTGTGCTTCTACTTTGATAGTCGTGGCAATCTTGTTCGTGTATTTCAACATGAGATCATGTCGTGAGTAGAGACTCGCTGCTTGCTTTTTTCCTTTGGCGCTTTGATCCAATATTATTTGTACGTGCACGATGGCGATGTTGTTGGAAAAACCTTGCTCAGTTATTATGCAAGATGGTGACGGTGACGGCCGTTTAATGGGAATGGGTCCCTTTCTCTTCTTGGCTATTCCTTGTTACCTGAGTGGGTAGACTTTGTTTTCTCGTCCCGCACGGCATGTGAGATCTCGGTCCTTGTCGTTTGATATGATACATGTTTGTTTTTTTGTTGGTTGGCAATCTTCATACTATGATATAACATATCAGAGTTGGCCGATGGATGGTGGTTGGTTGAAAGAAGGGTTCTGGAGACTACATGCGTATGTGATAGATCGTTGTTTGCCCCTGTGGTACATCACGTGTGGCATTTTTTGAGGTTTCGGGTTCATTTTGAGGTTGTCGCGGTGGTTGAGGACAGGTGTCTAGGTAGGGAACACAGTAACGTCATAGAACACAGCTATTTTCAACGTGCCAGACATCTCGCTGGTCTCCTGTGATTTGGTAGCATGTCAGTGTGGGATCTGGATGGACGCTGTTCCTGGCTAAAGCAACATAACCCAGCATGCCATAGTTCATGCATAAAGCCTTAAACAGGCGTGACAATTCGCAGGCACAGTCGTCCCAGAAGTACGCCAGGATACATGAAAATATGGCGAGAACGAGATTCGGCTGTTTGCTTAGGCATAGGGTAACCACCCAAGTCACGGACTTTTGAAGTAGTATATGCTCTATCCTTGATAAGTTTTGGGCAAACACTGAACGACGGTAGGGCGACCGAGTTTTACCTTGAAGATATGTTTGTCCAGTCACTCACATCGGTAGAAGGAAACAGAAACAGAAATGAAAACTGATGGATGCATCAAGCAGCGAAGCATTCATTCATTGATTATTCGTAGCTATCATTAACCCCCTCTCTTGTTCTTCGATTTATTCCACTCCTTTGTCATATTGTACAATATAGACAGAGAAAAGGCTTATTGCTGACGCTTCTCAACACCTTCACGACCAACGTTGCTCAGGTCCACCTCGTCGCCCTTGGTAGCGGGCTCACGGAGACCAGACTGAGCGGCAGAGTCGGTGCCAATGGGGCCCTCCTGCTTGCCAGCGCCGACGTTGACGTTGCGGGCATCAGCAGACTGCCAGTCGGAAGCCTTAGGGGGCTGATCGGGGAGGGGGAGGTTGGCCTGGGTCTCGGCAATCTTCTGGTCCTTGGATTGTGTCATTTTGATAGGAGGGTTTCTGAGGGATTGTTAGTTTTTGTTCCTGACACAAGTTCATATTTCCAAGGACACTTTGACTTACGGTTGTGACGAAAAAGTCTTGTGATGATGTGATGGGGTGTAGTTGAGTTGGGTTGAGTCGAGTTGAGAGTTGAGAGTTGAGAGTTGTTGGAGATGATGATGTTGAACTGACGAAGCTTCTTAGTGGTCCTTTAATACCTATTCATTCATTCACCTTCTCCATAATTACACTGCTGCCCCCCAAGCAAACGAAACGCACACGCACACGCACACGCACTCACACAAACAAACAATGAACTCATCACGATGCCATTTACAGTTCTGACGTCAGTGATTCACTGACGTCACAAAACCATGACCGCGCAAAATGCTCCAGCATTTTCTCCACATCAAAACATCATCTTTTGACGTTACATGTTCCACCATGTTTCTGACAGATTCTGCATATTTCAGAGGTACATAGTACCGTACTCGACGACCCACGCCAAGACAGATCGTGGATCGACACCCATTCAATATTCCCCGGTGAGGAGACTAGGGAGACTACAGGGATCACGACCAAGATGATGTTGTCGTTGCTGTCAGGTACCAAGTCAATACGGTACCTTGCTTAGCTTGACTCGGGACCAAAAGAGCACGCGACATATCAACCTTAAACCAAGGCACTCAGCCAGTCAATCGATGGATTCCCCAAGCCAAGTAAGTAATGAACCCGAATCAAAACCGAGGCTGGCACCCAAAACGCCCCAACTGCAATGCAATGTCATTGATGCAGTGCACAGTGATTGTAAAGCAAATATCAACATCCAACATCCACCACCCATAGTGACGTTTTAGACCCCACTACCTCAGACACGATCGATCATGATCAACTCATCCTTAACTCCTCCCTCCTTCAAGCTACCCGTCGATCCGTCTCTGCAGACGTGGGCTTCTCCCCTGCGTCTGGGTTGAGGTAATCTGCGTCTTCGGCAGCTTCGTATTCGCCAATCAAGTCTGCAACAACCTGCCGTGCCTCATCAAATTCGTTGAGGTTCTCGGAAAACGGTGCTGTCTTCTTGTATCCTTCCATAAAGGCATTGCGCTTACGCATGCCATCGTACTGCCTCAGAATTCTCTTGAAGAGCTGCAATTGTGTGAGCTACTGTGTAGAATGGAGTAAGTAAAATGGAGATCTTGCATACCGTCGCAATGCTTGTGTGATTGGCGAGCATAAGACCGCTCACACGGTGGCTCATGGGAATGTATGGACTTCTCTTTGTCAGGGCAACTTGAATGCTTGCAGGTCCCCATGGAATGAACGTAGCCAGCCGTCGTTCTCGGATACGAAGCAAACTCTTGTGAACATCCGTCGGATCAACCTCACCCTGAATGACATTGAGAATGGAGATGTAGCAGCTTTTCTTGCCGGGAACAGTAGACACCATGCGGTTCTTGGGCTGTAGTAGACGTCGCATCACATCCAACACTGTCGTTTTGCGAACTGTCTTGGCTTGCTCGACTTGGTCACCGGTGAATGGCGTGTAGGCAGTCATGAGGAAATGGCACCGAGGAGTTGGGATGAGGGAGGCTAGGATACTGACAAGATCATTGTGCATGTAACCGGGGTATCGAAGTGTTGTTGTACTGGCAGACATGACAGTAGCAACCTGATAATTGTCAGTGCCCTTGCTTCATATCACCACATCTCCCAACACTCGTGCTCTTGCTACCTGTATGCCAGGCAATATCGAGGTTGCAGCACTCACCAGCTGATTTGTTTGTTGAAAGGATGGCTCCTGAACATGCAACCTATCGGCAGCAATGTGTGACAAAGCACCATTATCCAAAACGACAACAGAGTCAGCATTTTGCGTCAATCTTCGCATAGATAGGATACTGTTATAAGGATGAACAACAACATCGCCCGCGTTCGTTGTGTCCGGGAAAACCGAGTACGTCTGGATGATCTTCTTGGGAAACCGATCGTTAAGCCTCTCGAGGAGGAACGATCCAAGGCCTGACCCAGTACCGCCGGCAATTGAGTGCAACATCATGAAGCCCTGGGGTATGAAACGTCAGTAAGCGGGTGCCGGCCGGCCGAGCAAGACTCACCTCAAGAGAGTCACTGCCATCTGCCTCTCGATCAATCATCTCCATGATGTCCTCGTATACCGCCTCACCGCTCTGGTAACCATCACCCCAGTTGTTGGCAGCACCAACGCCATCTTTGCCCACGTAAAAGTTCTCGGGGTTATAAATGTTTCTGTAGGGTCCAGTCTGGATACCGTTGATGACCTACAGAAGCTGCTTAGCATGTGGTCATTTTGTTATTATGATCCAAGACGCACCCTCGGTTCCAGATCAATCAGGATGGCTCGGGGAATGTATCTCGTATCGTCGCTCTGGTAGTAAAAGACATCTTTTCGGTCACCGCCTTCAGTCGCAAAGTCTTCTAGATTTCCATCTTGGCTGATGCCGTGTTCCTGGCAGAGCTGTTGCCAAAACTGACTTCCAACTGTACACGAATAGAATCAGCAGCGTTCGATTTGTCTGTATACGCATGTCCGCAAGAGCAAGTCGGAATACGGCGGGGGAATGGGCTATAACTAACTGCTGTTGCCGCACTGCCCGGCCTGGATCGTAATGATTTCCCTGAGAATTGATATATGAGTGTCTGAATCAGGTGATGCGTCATCGGCCGGGGGTATCGAATTTACCTAGGCATGTTGTTTAGAGGCTGGAAAGTTGTTGTTTCAAAACCAAATCTTTTTTTCCCTCCGGGCATCGTCTTGGGGAAACTGACGCGACGCGTGCCGCACTAGGAACTGCCCTGAGCTTCTCTCAGGTACTGCCTTCCCGCCTGCTGATCCCCGCCCCCGCGTTTCACATGAGTCTTGAGCTCTCACTTGGGCATTTACAATTTTGAGCCTCACTCAACAACATTGGACTGGACTACCTTACTCTCCAAGATTACTAGCCTAGCAGTGATTTACACGATACCTCTAAGGTGGGTGGTTTATGTACGTTCCATCTACTCTTCTCCTGGGGTAATTTCTTCCTGTTACATGTCTCAATTACAACTACAATACAACGACTAATAACTTCAAACACCCCATCACTACTGAACCGTCAAACCGCCCCCCCCCCCAGGGCCTTCTCAGCATAACTTGTTAAAAGCAACTTTTGTATTCCATACACTGATCAAGTCAATCTTTGCCTGCTTGAGCATTCCCACGAAAATCCCAAACGCGACTTTACCTGCAAAAAGAAGATATAAAACGTCGAATGCTTGCCAACGCCCGCAATGCTGCTCCCTGCACCTTACCTTTCTAAGTAAGCACCTAATGTCAAAGTGTGCTTCTATATACTATTCCCCAGTTCCCTCCACATTACTTCTTATTATGGACCTTGTTCTTCTCCAAAGCTTCTGCAAGCTCCTTAGCCATGTCCGCCGTCTTGACCTGAATCATCCAAGTCTCAAGTCCGTCACCCTTCTCGTTCGACGTGGTCATCTTGACGTACTTCTTGTCAGCCTTGTAAGACATGTCGGCGAGGACTGCTCGGTTCATGGCAATATGCCCACGGGGCTCTGCTCGCAGGAGAAGACGAACAACACTCGTCTCCTTGTGTTTTAGCAGTCGAAGAGCTCCCACACCCTGTACCGACCACGGACTCTGAGACTTGGGCTTCTTGTCATCCGACTTCTCACTGGCCGGCACAAACTTCAACACCTTGGCCCGTACATCATGCAAGATATCCTCGTCCTGCTCCAGGTTCTCGGCCAAGTTGACCTGCTCGTGCTTCTCGCCTTCTTCATCGCCTCCGGCGGCTCCTTCGGCCTGGTTCGATGGTTCCGGGGTCCCGCCAGCTGGTGTTGTGGCCAGGCTAGAGCCTCCCCCAAGACTGAACGGTGTGTCTACACCCGTCGCTTTAGTGGGGCAATTTTCCGATGTGGAAAAAGAGGAGACTTACTGGTCCCGGTGGTTGAACCACCAGCAGGCGGTTGAAGGTTGCCGTTCTGGTTGGATCCAAATGTTGGTACTGAGTTTTGCGCTGGCGAGGCTCCTGTGAAGCTGAAACCCGGCGCTCCTGTAGATCCGGACGCCCCTCCAAAAGCCGGAGCATTGTTATTGCTGCCTGCTCCGAAGGCTGGGGTCGATGTGGCGTTGCTTACACCTCCAAATTGGAACGGATTGGAACTTCCAGAAGGTGCGGCGGCGGCCCCAAAGCTGAACATGCCTCCAGGAGCTGATGATGGTGTAGAAGCTGTGTTACTTCCATCGTTGCCCGAGGAGAACGGATTGTTGAACGACGAAGAGGCAGAGTTTCCTCCAAACTGGAAACCGAACGATCCTCCGGCGTTGGTTGAATTTGCACCAAAAGACGAGCCTGCATTGTTAGCAGCAGGTGTTGTTGAAGCACCGCCAAACAGAGGTGTGGAAATGCCTGAGCCACCACCAAATGAGGGAGCCGCGGGAGCTGTAGAGGCGCCGCCAAAGCTGAAGATGGGTGTGGCCGAAGCCCCAGTGCTTCCACCATCGAATGCCTGCTTGGCCGGTGATGGTCCATCTTGCTTCATGGGACTACCATCAAGCGCAGCTGTACCTGACGACGTAGGAGACTGAGGTGCTCCAAAGAGAGGCTTGTTCGCACCGTTGATCTTATCGGCACCAGCGGAAGGCGCCCCGAAGCTGAAAATGGGGGCCGCAGCAGGCTTGTCTGCCGTAGGAGCAGCATCAGTCTTGGGCGCCGTCGCATCGCCAGAGCTGGGGGCACCAAACAAAGGCTTGGTAATTGACGCTGAGGCATTGCCGAACAGGTTGGTAGCGGTGCTTGTAGGCTTTGCGCTAAATAAAGACGTAGCAGTAGTCGATTCCGCACTCGGAGCACCAAAGAGTGAAGTCTTAGCAGCTTCATTGGTAGTGGATTTGGCACCAAACAATATTGACGACTGCATCGAGGAACCGCTTGACTCAGCAGGCTTGCTTACGGTACCAAACAGGTTGGTAGTGGGCGGGGGGGTGTTGGACTTGTCGTCGGACTGGGTTCCAAATAAGCTTGCAACAGCAGGCTTTGTAGGCTCTCCAGCCTTAGATAGTTCCGTAGCCTGTTTGGGCGCAAAGAGAGAGCCAAAGTTTGCCGGAGCCGCTGAAGCCTTAGACTCCAACAGTGATTTCTTGGGGGCCTCATCGTTCTCTTTGTCGGATTCACCTCCCGTCTTGTCAGGCTGATCTGAGACTGGTGTTGCTTCTTTTTCTATAGGCTTGTCCTGCTTGGCGGCACCGAATAGGCTAGAAGTGGGAGGCTTTGAGGCAAACAAAGAACTCGTCGGGGCCGAAGTGGCTTTTCCAAACAAAGAGGTAGCTTGGCTTGAGCCAGATGGCGCAAATTTAATGGGAGTGGTGCTGGGGTTCCAAGTCTGGTCGACAGGCTTCTCAGCTGCTGTCTCATCCTTCTCCCCGATCCGCACCGGCTGTCCATCATTGTCCTTGGTAACTCGGTCAAACAGACTTCGGCCAGGGGTGCTCTCCCTAGTACCAGGTGCACTGGACCCAGCAGCAAGGCCACTAGTAGGGGCAGGCTTCTGTCCGAAGAGACCGATGCCAGCCTGAGAAGCAGTGTCGGCACCGCTAGCTGCCGCACTTGGCTCGTCGCTGTTTCCGGTTGCCTGGCTATCATCCTCCACATCTGAGTCGGCCTCACTCTCGGCATCGGCATCAACACCACTATTCTTGGCTGAGCTTGCATCAGAAAGGTAGCCAAAGATGTTTCCACCAGAAGAAGCGCCAGCAGCACTGCCAGGCTTAGGGTTCTGAAAGATGCTGCGAGCAAGCGAACTACCGCCGCCGCTGGGCTTGTTGAAAGCAAAGGGATTTGGCTTAGGAGCAGCCCCATCATCAGCGGGCTTGGTAGAAGGCTTGAAGGGAGAGGCAGTAGTGGCAGTCGATTTGTTGGCAATCTTCTCGAAGAGAGATTTGGCGGCAGAAGCAGTGCCCTTCTGCATCTTGGAGGGTTGGCTGTCAGCCTCATCACTGACGGAAGCCCTGCGTTTGTTCTTGCCCAAGGTGGAAGCTGGAGTAGGAGCTGGAGCATGAGTTGGCGCTTCCTGCTCTTGGTCATCTTCTTCACGGTCAGGAGCACGTCGCTTGTTGTTGCTGGAAGAGCCGTTCACAGTAGCATCGTTGGTGATATCGTCATCCGCCTTACGCTTCTTGGTAGCGGTGAGCTTTGTAGGAGTTGGTTCGGAATTATCTTCCTCTGGCTCAGGGAGACCATGCTCACGACGCCATCTCTTGAGCACATCCTGGGAAGGTTTAACATTCTGGAATTCGTAGAGTCCGTAGCGCAACAAAATAATACTCCTGCTCTTTTCGAACTCCCTTGCAAAGTTGACAACGTTAAGCTTCCAATCCTTCTTGGAAAAAATTTCGTTGGCCGCATATTTGAGTCGTCGGAGATCGAGAATGCAGAAAAACTGTCGTCGCTGCTCTTCATCAAAGTCGGGAGGACAGAGATGTGAGAGGAATTGGTCAGCGTAAATAGAACCCTTGGAGTTCCAACTTTGTGGGATCTTCTTCGTAAGAACCTCGCCAGACAGTTCGGGATCGGGGTCCTCGATACGCATGTGGAACAGCTCCTTGGATGTGGTCTTGGAAGCCATACCGCGGGGAGTAGCATGTGCAGTCGATTCTCGATAGACACGGTTCGGCTCGGGGGTAGCGCCGGGAGCAAACACCTTCTTCGGGGTGTTCTGAGGGATGCTCGGGGAGAAAGGAGTGATGGAGGGACTATCGGAGGTGGTAGAAGCCCTGAAGATATTACGAGATGTAGAAATGGTAGACCTGTTGAGGCTACTGGATGACGTCTCATCGCGAGTCGTCAATAACCTCCGCGATGGCGCACTCTGCGGAACGCCGAGACGGCTGCTCTTTAATGGCGTCGAGACGTAGGCGCGCTTCGCAAAAGGGAGAGCAGGACGCGGCCGAGGCGTGCTCTTGCCAGCCTCGGCGAGTTCGTTATCGCCGGGAATAGAAAAGGTGACCATCTTGCGCGCTGGTCGATGGTTGACGAATAGGGTTGAAGGCGGAAAAGGCTTTGTATGGAAGGGTGATGATGACAATGGAGCCGCGATCGAAGGGCCAAGGCCAAAGGGTCGCGTTTTTTTTTGAACACAAGAGCGTGCGTCAAGGTAGGTTAAGTGACCTGACCAGGTAGCAAAAGCAGAATAAAGAAAGGACAACGACCAGAAATTGAAGAGAAACAGTCAAGGAGCAGCTAAAGGAGCCGTCTTTGACGAGAAGCGGTGCGGCGTGATGGATGGCAGCGCAGTCGCATTCAATCCAGGGTCGCCCTGGGAAACCGTAACGAAAATATGAAAAGAGTTGTACAACGGGAAGATGTTTTGGCCTGAGCGCCGGTTGTAGTCCAGTGTCTTTTGGCTGGGGGTACTCGTGCTATGAGCGGGCGGCTGATGACCCTCTTTCACGGGCCCTCCACTCTTTCAAAAAAAAAAAGAGTATGTGGGTCTCCCGCCCAGGCTAACCCAGGCCATAAGGTACCTCCATCATAAATTCCCAGGCACCAAAAACCGGTTACGACTACCTAGGTAGGTACACAAGTCATCCGTACATTTGTACGAAACCAAGGCATCCTCTACCATGCAGGTCCCGTGACCGGCCTGCATCATGGATTTTTGTCAAGATACTGGCTATTCAACCCAATTCAGATTTAGCTAAGACGTGCCATATCTCTCCCTGATGCAAATTAGCCATTCAATCAACGGACCGGACTAGTTGACAACCTGTAAGACTTGGCGTTGTCGCCGTTTCAAGGGTCGTGGCAGAGCTGATTTCATAACTTGCTCGACTGAAAACATCCTCACACATATACCAGGTTCATCTTCACCATCTAAGAATGCTATCACTTGGAAGCGAAGAAAGTTAATCTTTGGTTATCAAATCACCAAATCCCATTGTCGCATCCTAAGCTACCTAGTCCAAACTACCAAAAGAGCGTGTTCTTCTCTCACTGAACATGTTAAGAGAAGAAGGTTCGTAGATACCTCGCCATGGCTTTGTCCATAGCTACCCGGTTTGATATCGTCGTCGTCGTCGTCAACAAACGACAGAGGTATGAAAACAGAACAAATAATACAGAATTGAAAAGAGAGGAAGCAACATTGGCCGAAGCAGAGACGAATAAAGAATCAGATCCATAACCCCCATTCCCATCCTAAGAAATCAGATTTACGCTTACTTGGTGGCAAGTTTCTTCTTTTGCTCCTCCAGATACTCCTCGTCGGAAGCATCCAGGATGTCGTATTCCTCGTCTGTCATGAATCCATCTTCAGAATAGTCCCATTCGTCGTCAATGGTTTCTAGCTCTTTGGGCTCCTCAACGACAGAGACAGGCTCAACAGCCTCGTGGATGCTAGACACAGGTGACTCTTTCTCAAGTTTGGGGAAAATCATCTGGCTTGAGGCTTGACTATCATTCTCCTGCTTGGGCTCCTCAACAGCTGTAGGCTCCTGATTCGCCTCTTGCACGGGCTCGGGCTCAGGCTTGGGCTCCTCCTTCACAATTCGGACATTGACATCACACCACAATCTGTGACCAAATTTCTCTCCGTCTGGAGTTGTAAGACGCCAGTAAGAGATGACCTTGCCAGGCCGAGCGGGTGTTCGGAGGAGGACAGTAAAGGGAAATTCCTGACCAGGACCAAGAGGAGCATAGCACACGGTAGACTCTGAGGCAGACACAAGCTCGGAGATGCCGGCCGGGTGATTAGAGTCAACATGACCCATGTAATCGCCGCTCACAAATCTGACGGAGCAACCAGCGGGCCAATTCTCCTTGCCATCATTGCGGAGAGTCCATGTTTGTTCAAAAACGTGGTTGGGGGGGAGGATAGTACCATCAGGGATGGTCTCACGAACGAATACACCTTTGGATTCCGCCTTCGGAGTAGGAATGGGCTCGAGAGTAGTAGATTCCTTCTTAATTTCCTTTTTCACCTCAGGCTCGGGGTTCTTGACGAAAATCTTCGCTGGAACAGGTTCAGTTGGCTTGACATCAACGATAGTGCGGACAGGGTTGATGGAGTTGCTGGGAACCATGGGTTCAGTCTCAGTAGACTTAAGCGAGCTCTGGTGGTCACCCATTTCAGGCATATCCTGGCCATCCTGGTTCTCGCCAGTTGTTGTAACACTGATATGGCGGACAGGAGTCTTGAATTGAATCAAGGGGTGAGTCTTGTTGTGAGCGTTAATGGGGCTGGCCTCACAGTTCGCACAGAAGTCCAGATCATTGCAGATAGCACATTTGTATCGGGTGCCACGGATGTAATTAGGGTACGCCTGACTTCCGGAGCAGAGAGGTCCGTCGCAGCATATGCCCACATGGACGGCTGCTGTTGCACGAGCCCGGACATCGGTGAGTGGCTCATAGATAGGCGCAAATCGGTGGCCAGGGTGGATGATCTTCACCGACTTGATGCAAGTAGAGCAGTAATCCCAGTCAGGACAGTCGAGGCACTTGTGGCGGATACCTGTGATGTACTTGTCGCAGCCATCGCAAATGGCGTGGTGCATATGGTTACGGCCTGGGCTCATCTTGGCTGCAACATGATGGGGCATCTTGGTTCCCTTGACAGCGGGGGCAAATCCGTGCTTGGGATGATGGCCGTGCTTGTCCTTAGCGAAACATGGTTGGCAGAGATCGAAGTCTTCGCAGACGGTGCAATGAAGAAACTCGGCCTCAGGGTGTTCTTGTACACAGCAGTTGCATGTTCGCATGATGCCGAGAGAGGCCCAAGGAGCAGCGAGAGGCTCGAAAATTGGCTTAGACAATTGAAATGTCTGACCAGGTGCTGGAACCTTAGACTCGACCTTGGTCTCAATGATAGTCTCAACTTTGACCTCCGTCTTGGGCTTGGGCTTAGGGGCGATAGTCTCGGTGGTGCTCTGGACTAGTTGTCCATCAACAGTTGAGCGCTTAATCAGCCAGTGTTCTCGGCCATGGCAGGTGATGCCTTGATCGACACATGACTGACAAAGATCAAAGTCTCCGTCGTCACAGGTGGAACAGTGGTAGTGAACATCGGGAATATTGTTTTCACAGCTGTTGCAGCAGACTGCGAAGCCAGGGCCAGCGTGAGTGAACATGGCAGGGCATTTGTCGAGTGATGGATCTTCAGTCTTGGGCAGAGAGAATGGGGCACGTTGATGCTTGGTTACGGGGGGAGATTGGGGGGTCTGCTTTGGCACCGACTGTCGTTCCATGAGGTTAGCAAGCCGGCTCTCAAAATCCAGACGAGCATCCCGACGTTCTCCAATGAGTCTCGCAGCATCACTGAGGAGAGCAGAGTTGTAAGTTCGCGATAGAGGACTAATACGGACCGGAAGAGTCGCCTCGGGAGATGTGATGATTGATGCTCGGGTTGGTGCAGGAGCCTCAGCTGCGGGGGTGGGTGTCGGGCTTGGCTCTTCGGAGGTCTCGTGAGCTTCTTTGGGAGCCTCGTCCATCCCCATTGGAGAAGAACCGAATGCGGCGGTTTCAAGCTCATCCTCAACATTGATAGGCTTAGGTACTGTAACCTTGGGTTGTTCTTTGACGGTAACACGAATCTTGAGCTTAGACTTTGCCTTGGCGGCGCGGTAGAGCTGCTTGTAGATGGGGATGTTTTCGGCCTCAAGAAGGACATAAGACGCAGCAGAATCGGAGTATCGCTCAAATGCAACCTGAGCATCTCCAGGGATGTGCAAGAATGCACGGATCTGGTAGCGTGTTAGTTGTTGCTTAATCAATTACTGAACCGCCAACTTTGGTCTCCATGGTAAGGTGGCGACGTAGGATGGCGAAAACTCTGGAACTGTTCAATGCAAGAGCAGCATTTGTCAACATACATTAGATTCAAGAGTTCTTGGGACCATATCCCGAAGAGGCATCTTGGTGCGACGAGTGATGCCCTCGAACATCACCTTGACGGTGATGGCATGGTCCAGACCAGCGTTATGCGTGGTGGAAGCCATTTTGGTGATGTTTCCAGCAAGGCTGCTAAAAGAAGAGGATGTTAGGATCTCTAGTTATTCTCGTCGTACTCAATCCGCGAAGGACGAGGATGATGAAGAGAAGGAAAGAATGACGACCGCGTATAGTGGAGCCTTACATATGGTAGCCTGGGGCGGTGACGAGGATGTTAATGCTGTTATCGGTGGTCGAGATAGCCTAGCAATCGGCGGTGACAAGATGGTCGTCACCCGTCGTGGAAATTGGTGACAGACGCCCTGAAAATAAACGATGATGTGCGATGATAGAGAAAGTGTCGCCTGATGATAGATAGGCGTAAGAGTCTTAGAAGGAGGGGAGGAGGGTGAGATTGATGGAAGAAAAGAAATGGAGAGGAGAGGATAAGAAAGAAGTAAGAAGAGAAGCTTCCACTGTACCACTGTACGCGGGTCCTGAGCTGCCTTGTAGGTACTTTAGGTGAGGTGCCTAGGATGCCTGCGGGGGGGCGTGCTGCGAATTACTGATGCCCGGGATTTCAGGTAGACTGACAGGACGATAAGGTAGTACTTTTACATTGGTTAGTACTCAGTGACACATTAGGTACCAAAGAAAGAAAGATACATTGAGGTTACACTGTCGTGCCACTGCAAGCTGCAATGGCTTTTGGTGAGTCCCAAGTAGCGTGGCTGTAACGCCAGATGAGTAGCACCGTAACTCGTAGCGATTGGAAACTGGAAAACTCCCTGCACCAGCTGACGGGGGATGATCCGGGCTGGGCTGGGCTGGCTTCGGTACTGAGGGGTCTGTCGATCGGGGTACTTTTTTGGTGTTAGTGTATGACTAGAAGGATGATATGAGGTCGTCAGTGGACGGATGGCGATAGACGCAACCCTTGGGGCAAAAGGCAAAAGGCAAAGATCCAACCTTATGCAGGCAAAACTGATGATGACGAGGCCCCAGACCCAGACCAAACAGATACTGAAGAGATGGGTAGTACAGTGAGTCGTGAGGATTGATATGTAAGTTACTGGGTAGGACCAGCATACACACAGTTTCTGGGCGAGTCTATCTTGTTCCAGTCGTGCATGGATATCTGGATTACTGAATTGAGGAGAGTGATTCAAACATAAGTTCACCGTGGAGCACTGTTTCGTCTTTTGCTGTGTAACTACAACCCAAAGCCCGGTCAAATATTGTCACCGAGGTCCATTGAAAGGAATTATATTCGAACAAGACGGCTATCCATCAGCCCTTTCTATTTTTTATGCGTCCTGTGATCGATTGACAAGGGGTGGTTGGAGTTGATACACGACTAATTTACATGGTGAGTAGGTCCTAAGGTATGGGAACTTATCATGATAAACACTTCAAGCAAAGGTCTGGTTATGTTACAGCAACAGTGGCTACTCGGTTCGCTCATTTCAACAGCCTCTGGGGCTCTATTTGGCACTGCACATAGCAAACAATCCAGTATCTTGTCTTTTTTCTTCAGACCACAGTACCTTGGGTAGAGGTCCTCACCTGTGCGCTCTATCACGCCTAACACGCCTCGGACTAGACACAAACAATTCCCGTCCCCTTGGCCTTCTAAAACTCCCCCGGATTCAAAAAAGTGGAGAGCGGGGCCCTCTGTGGAGTGGCGTCTGCGCTCTGAAAGAGGGGCCGAAGTCCGATACTTGACTCCTGATAGGGCAAAAACCTGAAGAGCCTCGTCGACGCCCTCTAGGTCCTGCACTCCAACCCCAGACGATATCTGTGGTCAGGTACCACATGACGGCTAGCACCTCGATGCATACGCAACGCCGCTTTCACCTCACCGACGCAGCCGTGAACTGACTCTATTGGATGCTCGCAGGTCACGGACTCGGGGTCGAAGGTCACGATGGTCTCTGGGTCTCGAAGCTTGGGGTTCTGGAGAGAGCAAGCTCCCCACTTCCAGGCCAAGCCAACATGGCCAGGTAGCTGAAGTTACGCCTACTATTCATTCCTCGGCGGGCAGAAGTCGGGATTCACTCGGCTTACTATGGCTGGCTCCAAAGTCCTCTTTTTTGCTTCGATATCAGGTTGAAATCCACAGACCCGAATCAGTTGAGAGACTGGAACACACTAGAACTCCATGGGGTGGCCAAACAAGCTCGTTGATCAGCCTAGGTCGTTTTTCAGTCTCGGGATCGAGCCTGTTCGACCAAAATGCAACACCTCATTCGCCGTCCAGGCAGAGAGGGTGTTATCTGTCTCTATCAGGTCTCAGAGCTACGCGTGCTCTTTGTCGCCTAGAGGTTGTGGGCTCCTCGAAAACCTTCAACCTCGGCGGTTTGCCTGAACTCAATCTTGTTGTTTGATACGGTTGTTCTGTGAAACATGGCGGTCTCTCGGTTAAAGGTGAAGGAATAAACACGAGGGAGAGATCATCCAGGGCCAGAATACACTTGCACTTGATCCACTCACAGAGTGAGCTTGTACCTTGCCTAAGACTCTCCGCATCACAAGCTCTCGTCCCAGGCCGGGGCTAATGACATTCTCGACTCATACGGTAACTAGGTACTTTGTGTCCCTTTATCATCAAACATCATCTTGTATCTCAGTATCCAAGTTACGGCTTATCACCATCGAAGTCATCTCTACGTAGCCTCAGGATCGTTTAGCTATCTCATTGGTTCTTACAATCAACTCACCAATTGCTAGGTACTTACGGCTCCAAACCAAAATCGTCTTACGCGGACCTCATAGATCTGAGCTAAGGGAGACTTCCATGCAGCTTACCCGGCTACGCGGTCAGTCCTGATTGCATGAGTCGTTGAAGGCCGGCTTGACTATGGCTCCGAGGTACTGCATAAGATAATGTCATCCACCTGTCAAGCTATCAAATCGACAAGAGAAGCTACACTAGAATAGACTAGCTAATATGCACGTATTGACAACTCGTGACTTCATTACCCCATCATCACATCCCCACATTCTTGTTTACTTCTTATTTCCACATCAACTCTTTATTCCTCTACCATGGCACAATTGTAACTCACCTCAGTGTTGCTCCCAAAAGCATGACATCTTCTTTCCAGGCTATTCAATTATGCCTGCCACGACTGGAAATATCAAGAAGTCATTGGAGCCTTGGCAGTTATCTAGATCCAAACTCAGTTGGTCTTGGTCTTCTTGGCTTCACATGTGCCCGTAAGATGAACGTGGAGAAGCCCGGCGGGTTGGCCAATGCATGCTTTGAGTCTTTACAACTGATGTACATGATCGTACAAGCTCTCCGCCAAGCGAGGTGGAGAAGCACCTATCCCCTCCGTGACATCTATGCGAGCCTTGTTGCATCAAGGTTTTGTCTGTTTGGCTGGGGTAATGAGCAGATCGGCATCTGGCTCGGTTATAGTGGTACATATTCAACTGGATGTAAGGAGTAGTAGCGGAGGACTCTATTTCATCAGTACCTGTTATATATATATATGTAGTGTCCTGTGTGTGAATTATATAACTAAAGGCGTAGTTATTGGGAGTATGTATTGGCTACGTACATGGAGAAAACAGAGTCTGTTTTGCCTGAAGAGAGAAACAAGATACTGTCTTGTTCTTGTTGTGTTGCCTTGGTCTGACTTCACTGAACTACAATTCACCATAAGTAGATTCAATCGCATGGGGCACTTCTCGTGACTTGATTCGATACATCTTCAATATCACCATAAGTTTCCACTGCCAATCAACGATATCATCAAGACCAACAGCAGACGGAATCAGGTATATAATATGCCATGGACACCAAACACCATTGCCATGAAAACACAAAACCGTGCGTAACCGTCAAGCGCAAAACGTATAACTGTGCATGGGGAGAATAAGTGGATTCCTAGGCAGAAAGGATAACCAGTAGCAATTCAGTCCCCCAAAACCCCCCGTCCAACTCTTACTCATCCTCTTCCTTCCAATATCCTTGGCTAAGACGAACTCCATCTCCCAACAATAAAAAAAAACACCAATCAGGGTACTCTTGCCCATTCAACTTCCATCCGTTAATCCATTCCAGGTAATGATGTCGAGTTCGTAGAGTTAAGATATATAGTAATGCACCCATCTTGTCCCCTCAACCGGAACCATTCAAACAAAATAAAGCCACGCTTCAGGCATGAACTTAACCCCCAATGAATGACTTGACATCAAAGTTGTAATTTCTCCCCCCTCCCAACCCATCCGCCAACCATGCTCCTGGTTCTTGTGTTTGCCTCTGTAAGGGCTTTTGTTGTAGAATAGCAGATACTTTTGAGTTTTAGTAGGTATAAAGTCGCAATTGTAGCTATTAAATCGGATACGAGTAGAAAGCGTTTGGACAAGTGAAGAAAGGGTATCCGGGTACACCCCAGTTCTACTGCGGATAGTAGACCATACCGGATGTTTGTTGGGGATAATAGAAGCCGTCAGGGCTGGGTGTCACCATGCCACCCATACCCATGACACTGGGTTGGTAGCCTTGAGGTGCAGGATAGCCAGAATAATTGGTAACCGGTGGCAGCTGTGACGTGTCGAAGTAGTAGACCATCCCATTCGCTTCTTGTACCACCAGGCTAGACCCGGGAGCAGGGGGTGGGCCGTTGTTAGCCATTACAGGCTGCTCGGGCTGGTTTTGAGGTGTGAAGCTACCGGGAGGACCTGGCTGGCTAGGCACAAATGCAGGTGCAGTACTGGACGGTCCCATATTGGGAGTATTGTAGCTGGGTGGATAATAGTATCCCTGCTGAGGCTGCCCTTGATATGGCTGCTGGTTGTAGTAAGGTTGCTGGCCATAAGTATTTGGCTGGAAAGGAGCAGCATGAATGGCTCTCTCAGGAATCTGAGATAAAGGTGTACCGGTGGAATGCTGAGATGGATAAGATGGCTGGCGAGTATGTGATTCTTGAGGCAGGCCATTGGCCATTTGAATAGGCACCTGTTGGTGGAAGGCCTGCTGATAAGCCTGGGGGCCTTGTGCTAAGGTAGGTGACTCGATATCAGCAACAGATATGTTCTTCTGTGGACGAGGCTGATGCATGGGCAGAGCCGAGGTGGACCGGTTTTCCTGGAAAGCAGGCTTTTGAGGAAGGGGATATGTCTGAGGCGGGGGTAGATCGTTGATTGATGGCTCCAGTGCGTGAGGTCTCTCGACACCAAAGGCAGGATCGGCTGGCCCATAAGCAGAAGCGGGAGCAGCCACTGGCGGGACCATTGTGTTGATTGGCATTTCAGGACGAGGAGCAGGAGGTAGTCGAACAACCGGTCGGGTATTCTCAACAGGGATAGGGGGCCGTGAGATAACGGAGCCTGTAGGCGAAAACATGTAATCACGGTCCACGATGGAAGACCGCCTGCTCATTGCCACACTAGGAGAGTATACACTGCCATAATAACTACCACCAAAAACACTTGTTCGTCTCGAGAAGCCACCCATAGAGCCAAAGCCTGAACGAGGTTTTCCTCGCAGTCGTTGCTGGTTGGGTCGCATAGCCCGGGGGATGAAGATGAAAGATCTGTCAGCGGCAGGGTAGATATATCGAGGAGGATTGTTGGGTAGCGAAATACGGACGGGTTTGTCCCGACGCAAAGGTGGCCGATGATCAGGGAGCTTGGTATACTGTTTCACGGCGAGACGTGGAATGACAACCGGTTCTGTCATGGATGGAAGGGACACCCGGACCTGTGCATTGCCGATATGCTTCTCAGTGGAGAGAGTGCGGTTGATTGGAGTCGGGTTTGGGTCACATGTCGGAATGAAGCCATTTCCGTTGGCTGGGCCCTCCTGTTCCACCATGTGTCGAGGACGCGCTGGAGGTGCGGGCTCTACGACGGCGTCGTGCATATCATGTGCCCATGGAGAGTTAGTCGTAGGGTCTGCAGGTTGGTGCAATTGGCTATGCCTGTTAGTAAATGGGAAGTAAGGAATGGGAAGGCATTATCATACTTGATGGGAGCAAAAGGTCCTCCAATACCACCACGGCCACCTCGACCTCGGCCTCGTCCAAAAGGACGGAATCCGTTTGCTGCGGGGCCGGCATGTCTATGGTCATGCATGAAGAAGGCACCACGGTTGGGAACGAAAGCCGGATCCTCATCTCTCTTGCGTTTGTAATCTTCGTGCTCTTGTCGACGTCTGTTTGCAGGGGCAGCAGGTGGCCTGGCGGAAGCTGAGCTCACTACCATGGGGGCAGCAGGAGACTTGCTGGGTGACGGTGCAACGACCTCGTCAAAATGCATCTCCTGTACTGGGGGGGATTGGTCTCTGATGGACAAACCGTGCAGCATCATGTCCGTATCAGCAACAGACTTGTTATTCTGGCCGGGGCCGGAACCGGACCCCGACTTATGGCTATGGCCGGCATGCTTGGCAGCGCCATTGACCTTCCTCCTCGCATTCGGGGACGTTGGCGAGGCCTCATCAATGTTGCTGGTATCGCTATCATCTGCAGGATCATTGTCATCTGTCAGGGAGCCGTCGGTGATGGAATCGTCATCGAGGTCAAGGGTCTCCGGGCCAGCCTCGTCCTCGCCCTCGTCCTCAACACGGCGACGTTGACCGATAAGCTTCCTACGTCGAGGTATAGCGGAGGCCATGATTGCGCAGCGGTGAAGGAGACGGAGGAGCCGACAGAGGGGGCTTCGGAGACTCGATGATATGGATGCGACGGGGTTCGCGGGTCATACGGCGGCGGAGGCCGGAGAGGGAAGGCGATAGAAACAGTGGGATGACGAAACGATCAATGAGTGGTTGATACGCCGAGAGGAATCAGAACCGGCCGGCGGCAGACGATGAAAATAATCCAGAAGACAGATAATAGATGAGAATAAATCGTAACGGACAAAAAAGTGCAACAAGCAAGCAGACGCTAGACGAAGGAACCGATCGAAAACGAGAGAGGGGATGACAAAAGATGGAAATCGTTGTCAGCTCTCAGCCGCGAATGGTTGCAGTTGTAGTAGTGAAAAAAAAACTGCAAGCACGGGCTACGTCGTGGATGGAGAGCGAGTCGAGTCGAGTCGAGGCCAGACCAGACGGGACAGGGAACTTGAAGCCGGGCGAGGAGGAAGAGGCGGCGTGCGGAGGATGTGGAGGTGGAGGAGGGAAAAGGAGGGATAGAGAGAAGAGGGAAGGGAAGTGTAATGTAAATTTAAAGCAAGTAACCTAGAGGATGGGGGATGGATAACCTGGAGGTAGTTCGGTTGGTGGTGATGACTTCTGTCTTGTCCCTGCAAGGTAAGTAAGGATGAATGGTCTGGCTGGGCTGGGCTGTCCAGTCCAAGAGAAGATTTGGTAAGGCACTGTAAATCGGATCGCCAGAATACATCTTCTGGGTCAGGTCCTGGTAGCATGGGTCTCCCCAGTCGATAAGGCCCAGCCCCAGAGACAGACAGGTAACTCATACGCCGCGTATGAGATGTCGTGGAGGGAGCTACCTACCTAAGGTACTGGACTGTTACTGAGCTGATGTGCTTTTCAAGAGCCGAAGTACCACACAGGCTACTCTGTGGTGTACGGTGACATGTCAGACCAGCGTCTTCTTCAGATACCCCACCACCAGCTACTGACCTACTTACTAACCTTAGTACCTTAACGTTAGGGTAGGCCTCCACCGTGCACTTGAGGAGAACACAGTTGATATGAGCTCAGAGCTTCCGCATGAATCCTAACAACTATCGTCTATCCAACACGATCAGCTTGATTCGGATCACCACAGCATCAACAGAGACATCTTACGAACAGCTTGAGATTTGATAGGGTTTGGACCCACCGAGTCTGCTTTCATTCCTACCCATAAACTTCAACGCATGTTACTGAGCAACACATCAAACTTCACCACTACACTCACCCCGCTTTACCTGCAACCAACTGGAGGCTCAACTCAATGCATTAGGTACGCGACTGAAGACTCAAGACTTACGACACAGCCTTGCCGGAGCATCGCAGGATACCATAACATTGGACGAACAACCATCACTTGATGGAAGTCTGTATTTAGTCTCTGCGTCGCCTTTCGGGTGCCATAATTGCTCTGACTCTTTTGCGATGGTAAAATGCAGCTACAGGTCACACTGTCTCAGGCAAAAGCTCCCCCATTATTTTTGTGACTAGGTGCAGCAAGGCAAGGCACTATAGGTTAGTTGAACGGAGTACTGGCTGTAGCGTGGTGTTGTTTGGTTGCCCCACGCCAGCTCCCAAGATAAGGCGGTCCAGCTGTACAGTTGCCAGCCAAGCTTCTCATTCTCACATTCAATACATTGGACCAGACCAATCAGCATGCTCTGCCGTTGTCCGTTTCAACTGTTGTGCATATTCTGTACGAATCGGGCAGTTATGCAACAATAACAGACCCTGATCGATTATATGCCGAGATCGCAAGTGGTTACTAAAAACTCATCACATGTCTCACTTGGAGCTCCCCGAAGCTTCAAGCTTATTTTTCTATTTATTGCATAGTTTAACACTCAGGAGATGGTCTCTTTGTACAGGGTAGTCTAAGGTATGTGTAACACCAAGGTACATCATGGTGTTATTAATCAATCAGCTGAGACTTGTAGAGAATACCTAGATTCTGTATATATATATATGTATATAATAAAAAAATTCAATTAGGTAAAAATACTAGATTAGATTTTAAAAGATAAGTAGTTAACTATATAGGTATGTGAAAAACAATAGCTCTGACTTACTTAAGATAAATACTAATAAGCTTTTAAATCTATTTACTAGTATAGTAAGTACTCTGCTGCCTTATATTAAGTATTATTTTACCCTATAACATTTTATTATAATAATAAAAATAAAGTGTATAAATATACTAGAAATTTAAATGTTTTTTTTATCGCGAGCCACCCTATATATAATGTCACGCACTTTCTCTCAAGATCAGAAAATGTCGTAAAGAGCAGTTCTTTACTATCATGCTGTGTGAGTCCGACCTGGAAAGCCTGAGGGAAACCAAAACGGATCAATAAGAGAGCGAAGAGTCGTCTCAAAGAGGACCAGAGGAACATGAAAAGGGAAAATAACCAGAGTCAGAGTAGCCTGGAGAGTAACCCGAGGATCATAGACCCTAGATGATATCAATTAACCATACACTCCTTGTTGCGTTTTACTTAATATCCTGGTAGCACCAAGTACCCCCGCCATCAAGAAAGTGTTCTCACAAAGTATTAACTAGTAGGTAGCCACATGAGGTCACAAACAATAACCAAAATAACAAGCTCGGATAAAGAAAGTGTGTTCTGGTCATACGGGAAAGCAGAGAGAGGTAACGCAGACCAATACCAAAGCAGAACTGGTCTGGCCACTCAAGAAAAATCCGAGGAGCAATCCCCAGATTCTCTATACCTAGAGAATGTGCCTGTAAATACTACAGTAACAAGCCTTCCGTGAACTATACCCATGCATCGTCTTGCCTTTTGAAGCGACAGTAGGAAAGGCTACTCGCTGATCTCGTAAGCTCCAACTCAACGTTCGAGGGGCATATTAACATTTGGTGGCAACTAGTGAGAGGTGTCAGCCAGCCATGAGATGGCCAAAAAAAAAAAAAAAAAGAGTTGAACTATATAGGCGTGATGAGGTGAGGTTGATACTTCATGGTGTGGTGCATTGGTCCTTCTTGGAGGACTTCGTTAACCTTCAAGATAAACTAGGCTCTGGAAGCACAGGTGGCGGGAATATTGTCCCACCGTCAAGAAGGACAAATATTCCTATGTAATCATTCAATATGGGCTCGACGGTCATTTTGCTAGGCTTGAGCCAGTATTTTGTGGAATATAGTAAAAAGACTCGCAATTGAGAAAAGAACCAATATAATTACATCACCAGCAAGAATGCCAATGCCATCTTAGCAGGAATGACTTCGTCACTCTTCTGTATCATGTATCAACACCGAGATTCACTCTTCTGCCTCTTATCTTCAACCACCGTGGGGTTACATTTGCTCTCCTTGTTAGTCAGACAATTAATAATGCAGGGAAGCTATCCTCATCCTACATACAGCCACACGGCAAAGAAGGAGCGTGGCCTCAATACAATCAGTTCTATTTCATGATCTTGCCTCACACCTACTGATAGCCCGAGAATGTATACGAATATCCATCACATGAGGCATATGCTACTTTTCAACCCACAAATCCCCCTTCTCCAGTGTTCACCTCAGTTCAGTCTGGCCCAAACTAGGTAGGTACCTGGGGAAGTCAAGTAATGGAACCATCGTCAGAAACCCTGCCATCCCACTAATTGTACTCCGTATGTACCCCACGATTTCAACCATCCTCTTCAATAACCAATCACAGCATAACATCGACTGACGCCATCCCCCCTCTATCTTAGCCTCAATCCGAAGTGAAGGGAGACTCTCCTTGTGTAATTATTTTATTTATTACCCCCCCCCAAGACAGAACCGCCGTAATCGCAATTGGGCCACAATACATACCTACCTAGGAAACTCTGGCTGCCGATTCTCCCCACACATACTATGATGTAGTTCTTGTAGCTGTCTGAATCTAGCCTAAGCTGGTGGAAAACGATGGCATAAGGTAAGGGTAAGTAAGGTAAGGTAGGTAGTTAGTACCTATCCGTAGTTGGGCTGCTTTGACCTCCGTGACCTCGGCCGTTTACATTCACTATCAATGCTTCAGTGGGGAATGGAGGAGATCTGTCTAGAAAGGCGGGGAACTTGCTGCTCTGCTCTATCATGATATTGGGGTTTGAAGCTGACGAAGTCACATCCATAAAGGCTCATTTCTAGTATTACATAACATAGACCGATAAGTATAGATACGATATACCTCCCGACTTATCTAGCAAGTTCATGAGACCAATTGATATCAGAAACTAGAAAAGATCCAACCTTATCATGAACAGCTTCCCCTCTTCACAACAACCCTCCACTGGGGTTTATCTTCAGTGGATCCCGCTGCAACGTTGGTAGAAGTCAAAGGGCAAGCAAGAAAACGCAAGTCCTTCATCCTGATGACAAAAAGACTTAGGTAAGTTTAGTATAACTTGGTTAACACTTAGTAGGCCTTCGAGCAGATATTTCTGGCACCTTGGTTCATCGTCAGAGGTTTTCTTGCTCCTTCTAGGTGGGGGAGTGACAGAGCCAAGTTCACAGCGGGGTTCCGGCCTGTGCTTCCTTAGCCAAGCCCCACGCGAAGGCGCCAAAAAAGCTCCCCTTGTCGAGTTGTCACTCATTGCCCAAAGCCCGTTTTGTCTCCAACGGCGGATCGTCTGGTCATGACCTAATTCTTTACAACCCCCTCCACACTCGCTCTCAACAATATCCTTCCATTTCCTCTTGCGCCCAACTCCCTTTGCGCCCAATATCCTCGAATTCATAGGTAGTCAGTCAACCTCTCCCGCAAACTGCCATCTTTGGCCCTCGCCATTATCATCATGGCCAACCTCCCATCGCAACATCCCACCCTCTCTCTCCATCTCTCCGACGTCACCCTCACCCCGCTCATCACCTCGGCCTCGTCACAGTCACATCTTGAATCCCTCACAGCTCTCACTTCAAGCGCCCTCTCCTCCCAGACCGCCGCTCAGCGACTCGGCCTTGGTCGCCCCCAACGTCTCATGGTTGAGTACCCCGATCGTGGGCCTGTTGTAATACACTCATATCTTGATCCTCGCGACGCTGTCGATACAGCTACCAACAGCGCTGCTGCGATCGCCTCTAGCCGCCCGGGTTCAGCGCCCGGGTCAAGCCACGGTCCTGACTCTAGAGCACCTCGGTCTGAACCTGCGCCGTCCCATGACGACCCGCGATCCGAGGATGCGGCCCCGTTGCTTGTTGGTGTGGTCGTCGCAGGGTCCGCAGATGAAGCGAGAGAAGCCCGCCGCGCATCAACAAGGTTAGAGCGCGTGGGAAGAGAATTTCAAAGGGAGTGGGCTGCTGAGAGTAGTCAAGAGCGCGCAAACGACGACGGGCGAGAGTGATCAAGCTGCAGAAACACCAACCAGCTGGGGTGCTTGTCGTTCATATGACATGACGAATTACATTTACGAAGCGATATAATGCGATGCGATGCGATACCACGAACCAAAGTGAGAGAACAACACAACAGTACTTAGCAAGGACGGGATAAAAGTTTTGGTGCCTCGGATCGTCATCTTGTTCTCTGATGATGCAATCGAGTTTCGATGATATCTATGATAAGAAGGAGAAAAGCCATAAGAGTATGGGTTTACCGAGAATACCCCCGCACAAGAAAACTATATTCGAGAAAAAGATAGTATTAGGGAGAAGACACGCAAACGTACGATATTACATTTGGGATGATGATTTTAAGCCGGCAAATGCTGTCTTGACTACATAGATGATATATACCACACAGCATATCACAGCGCCAAATGGCTCACTTAAGTCAAGTTCTTTGTTCTAAAAGATTCAGTTCCATCTTGTAGTACGTGTCTAAGTTGCTATAAATTCACAAAACCTTGCTCCCAAGTCCATCGTCGTCACTCGCATAATCATTCTGTCCGGGCTGGTATCCTCCCGGTATTTTTATTTTATCCTTCGTTTCTTTTTACTCGTTATTATCTTTGATCTAGATGATCTGCTGGAAAGCACGGTTGATGGGGGATCGGATGTTGGAGACGTCCTTCCAGAAGTCGATGGTGGCGACGGCGCGCTTGGCAATGCCCTCAGGGGTGAACTCGAACTTCTATAATAGGGATTAGTCACATATTCTATCATGTGTAAGAAATCATCGATCAAACTTGCCTTGTAGACATCCTTGTAGGCACCAGAAGCACCAAATCGGTTGATACCGAACTGCTCGTGAGTGTAACGCTCCCAGCCCATGGTGCTCATGACTTCAATGGATAGAGAAGGAATGCCGTCGGGAAGGACGGACAGGCGGTACTCCTTGTCCTGGAGGTCGAAAGCCTCGAAGCAGGGCATGGAGACGATACGGGCCTTGATGCCCTTGTTATCCTGGAGATACTTGGCAGCATCGACAGCAATGGAAACCTCGGAACCAGTGGCAACCAGGGTGATGTCGGCACCCTCGACTTCACGCAGGACATAACCACCCTTGGCGGCCTTCTCGATAGTAGAACCCTCGAGTTGAGGAAGGTTCTGTCGAGACAGAGCAATGATGCTGGGAGAGTGCTTGGCGGTCAAGCAGACGTAGTAAGCACCGCTGGTCTCGTTACCGTCGGCAGGTCGCCAGACGAGGCAGTTGGGGAGAGCACGGAAGTGGGCAAGAGTCTCAATAGGCTGGTGAGTAGGACCATCCTCACCAAGACCAATAGAGTCGTGGGTGGCAACCCAGATGGTGCGAACGCGCGAGAGAGCGGACAGACGGACGGAGCCGGCAGCATATGAGACGAAGTTTAAGAAGGTACCTGAGTAGGGCAGGATGGTGCCGTACGCAGCGAGACCGTTGAGTATGGCACCCATGCCGTGCTCACGGACACCGTAGCGTACATATCGGCCAGAGTAATCACCGAGGCCAGTGGATTTGGGTTGGAAGTCGACTGCCTCCTTCCATCGGGTCAGGTTGGAGCCAGTCAAATCGGCGGAACCTCCGAAGAGTTCGGGAATGACGCTCTCGACCTTGCTGAGGACGGTCTCGGAGAGCTTTCGCGAGGCAATGGCGGGGTCAGAGGGGGTATAGACGGGGAGGCTCTTCTCCCAGCCCTCAGGAAGCTCGCCAGACATGCGGCGGACGAGGTCGGCGTGCTCCTTGGGGTACTGCTCCTTGTACTTGGCAAAGAGCTGGTTCCACTCCTGCTCACGAGCGGCACCTTCAGAAGACCGCTTGCCGTAGAAGTCATAGACCTCCTGGGGAACAGCGAAGCTCTCGTCAGGGTTGAAACCCCACTTCTCCTTAAGCTGCTTGATATCGTCGGCCTTGAGGGGGGAGCCATGGACACCGTGGGTGCCCTGGTTCTTGGAACCGAAACCAATGGTGGTTCGGAGCTGAATGAGGGTAGGCTTGTCAGTGACGGATTGAGCCTCCTTGATGGCAGCCTCAATACCGGCAAGATCGTGGTCACCGTCGTCAACCTTGACTACGTGCCAGCCGTAGGCCTCGTATCGCTTGGGAACATCCTCAGTGAAGGCCACGGCAGTGTCACCGTCAATAGTAATCTTGTTATCGTCCCAGATGGCAATGAGGTTGCCAAGCTGGAGGTGACCAGCCAGAGAGGAGGCCTCGCTGGAGACACCCTCCATCAAGCATCCATCGCCGAGGAAAGTGTAAGTGTAGTTGTTGACAAGAGGGAAACCGTCCTTGTTGAAGACAGCTCCGGTATGAGCCTGGGCAATGGCCAGACCAACAGCGTTGGAGATACCCTGGCCAAGAGGGCCAGTTGTGACCTCAACACCGGGAGTGTCGTGAGCCTCGGGGTGACCTGGAGTGCGGCTGTCGACGGACTGTGGAATGTGTGAGCAAGCATAGGTTAAAGCTAGAGAGTGAGCTACATACTCGGAAAGCCTTCAAGTCATCGATGCTGAGATCGTAGCCGAAAAGGTGAAGAAGAGCATACTGAAGCATGCAGCCGTGTCCGTTGCTGAGGCGCAAAATAGTCAGTCATGGACGCATTAGTGACGCGTAAATCAAGACAAAACTTACGAGAGGACGAAGCGGTCACGGTTCAACCAGTCAGGGTTCTTGGGGTTGAAGTTGAGGAACTTGTTGAACAGGACGTGGGCAACTGGAGCCATTCCCCTGTGACGGCAATGTCAGTGTACTGTTCTCATTGCTCAGATCATCGACGAGTGGTGAAACTCACATGGGAGCACCAGGGTGTCCCGAGTTGCTGTGAGCGGTCGCATCGGCCTGTTGACAGTTCGTTAGTGCTCATGTTATTCCAGAGGTCCATGCTGAGGCGAGGGCATTGAGAGGCTGGGAGGCTAAATGGAACACAGCAAATGCAAGTGCAACTGCTATGAGGCCAAGTGATAGAGCTCTCTTGAGAAGACTGTCCTCATCACATTGTTGCGCGTCTCGTGTCTCATCTCTCATCGTAAAATGGCGGGGCAGCTGTGGCGGGGTAAAAGCCAATTCAGCTGCACAGAGCTCAAGAGAAACGACAAAGCAAAGCAAAGTAAAGTAAAGTAAAGTAAAGGGAGGGGAGCTTACCGCAAGGACACGGATGGTGTTGATGGCCTTCTGATCAATCTCGCCGTAGCCCATTTTGAATAGGAATATGAGTATTTGGTTGTATGGAGGAGGAGAAAGGAAGAGGAAAGGAGGAAAAAAAGAAGAAGAAGGAGAGGGTGAGGTAGAATGACGGAAAGATAAACGGAGCCAGCACCTTGCCTTGCCTTGCACGTCTGACGTCTACCTACGATGCTCAGTACCCTACCTTACAGTACTAACCTTTACAGTGGAGGGTGGAGGGGTCGTGCCATGAACTGTTTAGTGGTCTCCATTTTTCTCTGCCAGCCTTGAGAAAATTCGACCGGGCGATATCCCGCGAAGGTGTTGCTATATGATACGAAATGAGGTATAGTACATAATGTACCTAACTTAATACCTTACTGATTGATGTCTCCTAGGACATACGATGCTACCGATAGAATTGAGTACTAAAATCCAAGGTATTCAGTCCGCTCTCACCCAGAAGAATAACGAGGCTGCTCATGGTGACTAGGTACCTTACCTGTGCATAAGCCCCTTCACTCCTCTCATGATGGATGTCTACTAGGTACCTAAGGTAATGCCCACCTTGGGCGGCCGAAGCTCTCCTCAAGATGTCAAAGGTTTCATTGTCTGCTGCATGCCTCAGTAATGTACTGTACTTTGTTGAATCAGCCTCCCCAAAACAGGTAAGCCGCCATTTTCACTTTGAGAATCACGACACCAAATACAGAGCGTCCGCTCCCTCCGCTTCCCTCCGCCGTCGCCGCCGAAACGAGGTCAGTGTGGCCGGCGACACGCCGAGTGGAGTCCCCGGTGGGGGACAGTTTTGGGCTGCAGGGGAGGATAGCCAGTGACGCCAGGTGCTCAGGGTGCCCCTCCCCGCTGCAACTGCAGCTTGCATCTCCGGTCTCGTGTGAACTGTTGACACGGGCTGAGGCTTGTTGGCTTGATAATGAATAGGTAGGTAGGTACTAATGCAATTCAATTAGACTTAGTCACGGCTCTGGCTTGCCCAAAGCCCATTCATAAGCACCAGATCTACTACGTGCTCCGGATAGACCCAATAATTACCTAGGCTGGCTCGGCAACTTGGTTGATCTTGGAGGTCCTCACTTGTGGACCCTCCCTATGTATTTCATCAGCATGAATCTCATGGTTTCCAATGGATGGATTTGATCTCCATAGTTAACAGCGGCACTTGGACTTTAAAAGTGGCCATTGGAGCAAATTGGATCCTCGCTGCTGTGACGTCGATTTGGCCACTTCGTCATTGCCAGAAAGATTCTTTTGTTGGCATCTTGTTGGTCATGATCAAAATTTCATGTCAGCCACAATGAGGTGGTCATAGTAAGTAAGATCATGTCAGGTTAGAATAGGTACCTATTAAACACCTTAGTAGCCAAATGATTCCACGCCATATATTTCCCTCAATCCAAAACTGCAATAGCTCCCGCGTTTCGTCTTGAGTCTGATCAAATTAACCGGCCAGAATCGAAATAGGCAAAAAGTATCCAGACGGACGGACAATCTAGAAACTCGAGAGACTCAATCGAATTGGTACGCCTAAAACACGCCCCCACGAGGGGTTTCAGAGGGGCAACTCCGATCGCTCCCAGGTGTTGAGTCGTTTCGGATACCATGCCGTACAAGTTACTATTAAGAGGTGCGCTTATTAATGAGAGGACCAAGAGTCACAATGTGTTTTATCCGCAAATGATTTGGTTGAGCGAGCTAACCTTAGTGACATATCCGACTTTTGTTTTGGGGGTAATAGATGTGTAAATGATGGGGAGCGATATTCGGAGAGAAAACAACCTGGTCTCTCATCCGAAAGGTGTGGTAGAGGTAGCACTCTTGAAACCAATGAGGAAAAGGACGAACTATGTTGACGTTTATCAATGATGCCGTAACTGCTGATGAATGATATGATGTTTCTATGTCAGAGCTCTAGGCCCCGAGTAAAACTCTCCGTAGGAACCGGCCACCACGACCAACTTTCTATGATAGACAGAATGTGATATGATAATGTTCACGAGATTGATTGCTAATACGACACTGCATTATCCAATTCCGCCTATACCCAGCCGTTCCGTACCCCGAAAAACCGCCATATCCATCCATCCTCTGAAGAAATGGAAATCTACCTATTTACACAAGGTAGAGTACCTTATTATGTAGGTATGTACTACCACGAGTAACCAACCTTAGGGCAGCCATGATTCCAAAGTGGGGGTTTTCGACCTCATCGGTAAAATATGTCCGATCTTTTTCTCCCCGTATCAATCAATCAGTCAATCCAACCACCCACCAACCGACGATATCTACGATATTGGTATTCCTCGCCGAATCAATACAACCAATGGGCTAGTCTCAGATTCAAGTGAAGAGAAATGGTCAAGAAAACGGCCCACCCAAAGAAGACAGCTCCCTCAAAGCAAAGTTCGAGTTCAAAGCAGAGCTCCAAGAAATCACCTGCCCCGCCAGAAACCTCTTCACCAGCTCTACAATGCGAAGAGCAGCAGCAGCGTCTTCTCAACATCTTCTCGAGTGCCTTCAACAAAGTTCTGACTTCAGCTGATTTCTCAAGGCTGCTTCAGGAGATAAAGCAAGCCTTGTTTAATCGGGAATTTGCTGTCGCTTTCGGGAGAGAGGACTACCTCGAGGCCTATGCTGCTCGATGGAGCCCCACACGAGCATTATGCTATGCTGCCGTGTTTCTCAGTATCAAGAAGCACCTCGACGGGATTCTGATTGCTAAGGAAGAGACTAAGGATGACACAAATATCACCCAGGAGCTCTCAGTATCACATACAGAGATCGCTAGGTCGACGGAGGATGATGCAAATGACAAGCCTGAAGGGACTGAACTGGAAAGCTTTCAGGATCTCAAACTTGACGGTACCTCGACTCGACGTAATGCCGCTCTTCGAATGTTGTCTGTAGGCGGCTGTGCAGCTGAGCACGTTGCCTTTGCCTCTTATCTCCAGACAACCGCTACAGATGGCCGTCTAACTCTTCTTGATTCGGGCCCATGGACAACGGTCATTTCTCTTCTCGAATCCAGCACCGTCAATCCTCCGCCCATTTCAAAATATGCGTCCACGGCACGCCAGGCGGCCAATCACCCACTGCTGGAAAGAAACCAACTCTCACTGGACGTGGTCCAGCGAGATGTCCTGGATCTTGATATGGACTCTCTTTCAGCACAATGTGCCAATGGCAGAGTACCCATCATCTTGACTCTTCTCTTCACACTCAATGAGCTGTACACAACAGCAGGTATCGGCAAGACGACCAAGTTTCTCAAGGATCTTGGGCAGGTTCTGGCATCTGATAGCTTGGTCCTCGTAGTGGACAGCCCAGGAAGCTACTCCGAGGCAACTTTAGGTAAAGAGAAGAAGAGATACCCTATGCGATGGCTTCTCGACCACACCCTCATAGAAACCGAAACGCTTGGATACTCTTGGGAAAAGCTACAGTCGGACGACTCAATCTGGTTTCGTCTACCAGAAGGCTTGTCTTACCCAATCCCGCTCGAGAATATGCGATACCAGATGCACTTGTACCGCTTACAAAAGCCATGATTGAGAAAACCACCAGCTCAAGAAATATCGTGATATCTATGGTTTGCATTATTTATAACGTATTATATGGGGATAGATCGTTTATGCTGTTTCTTTGATGGCGGGATCTTTCAAGCCCACACCATCTTCTTGAGCGAGTGTCCTAGCTGTTCTAACAGTCCTGTGTTCTTCTTGGCCTCCTCTAGAGAAATGATGGGACCGGTCTCGGCAAGCCTCTTCCTCTCTTCGCCCGGATGCGCCGCCTGTCTCTCCAGCGCCAGTCGCTCGATGTCACCGCAAATGGTGGAAACCTGCTGAGTCTCTGTCTGCTTAGGACCATCATCGCCCACAATAGCGACAGAGGAATCCGCATTTGTCGCCTTGAAGACCAGGCGGCGAATGATCGGTGACGACGAAGACGTGGATTTGCTGGTAAGCAAGTTGGCTAGGCTGGCAGGAATGCTAGCATCCTTTCGTTCGGTAGCATTATCCTTACCTGTCATCTCGCCGCGACTTGAAAAGGTTCGTGTGTTGGTACGGCGAATGTCACTCTTGCCAGGGCTATATGTCACTACAAAGCCGGCATTCCTAATCTCGTCGATGTGAGAAAGGGAGATGGTGGAGGTAATATAAGTGCCGTACTTGATGCCTGTGATGCTATCGAGCTCGACACGCTCAAAAGAAGATACCTTGTCAGACTTCCAGTCAAAACGGCATGAGTAGAGAGCTGCATCTGTCAATAACAGAACAACCTCTTCGAGTGGCCAGGACTTGATAGCATCAGGTGTGGTAGGACTTAAGAGAACCCAGCCGCCGTGGAACTCTTCCTTCTCATCGGCTATAACTCGTTTCTGGCATAGTTCGACGGCTAGTTCTCTCATCTTGATGACGGATACCGCTGGATCCTTCGTCATCATGTCGCTCTCAAATTCCTCAAAGATTTTGGCTGTTACGTTGCCGAGGAGAAAATCAATGGCTGCTTGGCTGAAGTAGTCGTTGACCATGCTGACTTGATTAGCGAGAAATTGAGCCGTCAAGGGGAAACTGAAGTACATACCCACTATAGTATCTAGCAAGACCGAGACCCAAATCGTTCAACGCACCACGATAATCTCTTTTCCGTGTTCTTGTGTAGTCGCCCTTCATCGCTGCTGTCGATGCGTACTGTTTTGACACAGCGTCGCCATTGTCCGCCCAGAGGGTGTTGAACCAAGCAGTCACTTGATCAGCCTGCGCACCCATATCAAAGCCTTCCTCCTTGAGTTGAACTTCCAGCATATGCTTTGCGAATGAGCTCTGGCAGACGTTGGTTCGGTCAAGGCAGTCCATACAGTTGGTTCGGAAAACACCTTGCTGTCGAGCTAATTGCTCTCCGTTCTTTTGAATAGTGCTACCAAAGCTCTCGATTTTGTCCCTCAACTGATCTAACAGCATGCTGACATTCTCAAACTTCATGCCTCTACAAGCAGCATGGAAATCGAACCATTCGAAAGGTATCTTTTGATCTTCCCTGGCATTCGTGTTGATTTCTTCCACGGCTCTCTCATATGCAGAACCGATGATGGATTCGACCCCGTGTTTTTCGACGAGATTGATTATCTGTAAGTGGCCATAATTCCTGGAGAGACTTTCGAAGTGACTGCGACACGCAGCTTGGTTGGCCTCCTCAGAGTGTTGCCGAATAGGTGTAGGTTTGAAAGCATATGGTGACTGAGTGAAGAATAGGGGGATACTTCCCCTGACCTGCAGAAAGGAGTATATCTTTGAAGATGGGTCCCACGTTGGTGCGGAAAGAAGCTGTTCGGTTTCAACCATATTCGCAACAAAACCATCCTGATCAATGCCACGACGCAGATACCGCAAACCAGCTCGTTTTGTGGACCGGCGCGATATCACAGTAATTAGATACTTTCTCTCCGAAGAACGAAGGTCTACGGATGCCCTGGAACTCAGCACTTGAGGAGAGGCTGTTAGCTCTTTCGACGATGAAAGATTGGAGAGTTCGACGGAGTCTTCGCCCGTATCGTCGCTCTGGGGAGGCTGACTATCGACGATGAAGGTCCTCTGTCCAACAAATCCTTGAATCAACGGCAATGCCAGAGAATCTTGCCCGCTTGATAGGAAAGGTTTCAGGAGATTCCGGTTCCAAAAGAAAACGTCATCTGCCTGACTGTGGAGGGGGCTCTCGCTGTTCGGGGGTATCGATCCGTCACTGAGAGAGCGAGTGAGGTCGACGTCGTAAGAGAAGTAGAAACTCCGCGATGAACCAAAGAGGACATGGGCTGTTCGCAAAAGTTTTGGCAATAATTCGGGTTCTGTGGGCACGACCTTATCGAGCCCCTCTTGCGTATCCTCTGATGATGACTCTGTCGTAGGAGCAGTATTTTCCGGAACGGTGGATGAATTGCTCAAACCCATATTCCTCTTTTGATCTAGAGTCCAGCCACTTCGACTGAACCAACGTTGGGCGAACCGCCCATAGCTGCCCCTCCTGCGAATGACATCTTCAGCGACGCGGCTTCTAGCCGACCCAGGCCTTGCATCTTCGTCCTCAACAACAACATCTTCTACTTCGTCTGACGTTCTTGAGGGCAGTTCAACATCCTCATCACTGCTATCACTCTCGTTCCCTGAGTCTTGTGCTTGGCGTGATAGGTGACCCGAGGTCCTCCTTATTGATTCTTCAGCGCTGGCCTTGGATGTGCATGGTGTGAGGGCGACTTCGGTAACGACATAGATGGGGTGGCCACATATTTGTGCGACTTGTTGGCGCCGTGTGATGGTAACAAGATAATTTAACCTCGAGACTGCAATAATGCCTACAGTTGTCAGTCTTGAGTCTTACATGTCATAAGCGCTGGGCCATCCAGTGTCATACCAATCACTCCAAAGGCTTCAAAAGAAGAATCTGGCTTAGAATCGTCAGGGACCTGTTCGCGCGGAACATGAGAGATTGAGGCGTCGCCATATTTGAGTCGAACTGGCTGAAACGGTCGTTGGCCTTTGGGAGAGAGTGGCTGTATTACAAGCCCATCTATCGCTGCGCAGATGAGGAGCTTGCGAGCAATGGATGGCATGGTGCGGGGGCACGTAATTGTTATCGACGGCACTTGGTAGGCCTTCAAAGGTAAATGCAGAGAAGCGAGATCAGAGATTGGCGATCTAGAAAGGATAAACAGAGACGAGACAGGTTAAAGAAGCTGTAGGGGGAACTGGGGTAAGCTGTAGCTCACCCAAGAGACGGGAAGGATGGAATCGAACGGCTATTACTACACTTAATATGACCGCATCAGTGCACTCAATTTTTTTGGTGGTGGAGACGTCATAGCCTGGCATTTCACTGCATCCGTTATAGCATAGCGCAGAATAACCGCCGACATCGCATTCGCATTTTGAGATTATGTCGATATATCCACTCTGGCTCGTTTTCGTATTGGGCTTCAGAGAGGTTTCGAATATCTTTTGGTTTCGCCTAGACAGTTGATGATATTACTATTATACCCAGGAGGACTCAATGTCATACACCAATTATTGCACCAGATAAGCCCAGAACATAAAAAATTCGGAAAAACAAATCTGAGTAGCAACAAACAGTCGTTCGAGGACTGCCTGTCCACAGACGAAAATGCTTTCCATCTTTTCCTTTCCTCCTCGTCTTGGGGTATCTTAGATAGCGAGGCGCTCAACCTTGTCGCGCATGGCTCGGATCTGGCCGGCAAGCTCGCTGGCATCGTTGCTGGTGATGCTGGCGGCGATGACAGCACGGCTGACACCACAGGCACGGCCGAGGTGCATCTTGCTGCTAACGTAAACATAGGGGACTATCAAGCACGAGTTAGCAACCGACATAGACTTCATTAGATTTATCAATTGCGCTTACCGTTCTTGTCCTCGCAGAGAAGAGGAAGGTGGAGGAGAATGGCGAGGGGCTGAGTGTCAGCAGCGAGGATGACGAGCTCAGAGACACCACGGTTCAGGGTCTTGGTAGCTTCGTTGGCTCCCTTCTTCAGCTGGCGTGCATCTTTGAAGTGCATTAGCGAATTGGCCTCGATTGGACCTTGTTGAAGATGACTTACGCTGAGAAGATTGAACAAGATCGAGAAGCTCCTGCTCGAGCTTCTGATCGGCAAGGGGCCAGGCTACCGGCATATAAGTGAACGGTCGCAAAAGAGTTCGGGAGGGAATTGGTTATACCAGCACTCTCAGACATTGTGAAAGATTGACCGAGGTTTTTGAGGAAAGTTTCTAATCGATGGCAATCAGTCGCTGGTCCTTGCGATTTGAGGAGAGTCGAGTCGAGGCTGCGTACAGGATGGTATGAGTATCAGGGTTCCTTGCGTTGGCTCGCCCTGAGGACCGAAAGTGAGGTTGGTGGAAGAATGAGGTTGGCGATATATCGACAATGTCAAGAAGGAAGAAGAAAAAGAGAGAAGAAAGCTGGATAGTATGCGCCAAGGCGGCAGAAAAAATTCACATGTGGCGCAATGAGCCTTGTGTGGCTTGCTCCTGCGAGGCTTTCCTGATCCCACTTCTCCTGTTTCGAGTCCACCAGTCAGAGACCAGTTTGGCTGGTCCATCTTTTATCCGAAACACCAGCCGCCCCCTAGCGTATTATGTAATGCTCCGCGTGCCTCTCCCTCCCAATACCTAGAGTACAGCAAAACCTTGCCGCCAACCAGACGCCAACCTGGAATGAGACCTTAACAAGCACACCTTTACCTCGACATCTTCGTCTCAAATCCCAAGCAAACGATTCCCGTTGTCCAACGACATCATCTCCCGACAGCTCAACTCGTCTTCCGATCACTCGATACACCTTCTGAAACGATCTTGTCCCATTGATATCTGCTTCATCCTCAGATAAACAGCCGTCAAGATGGTTAGCGAACTTTGGTACGTGCTTGCGCGCCTCCTTGCCCCCATCATCATCAAGCTCCATATGCATCACTGGAAGCTTCAGGCATCGCCTGACAACGCGAAAAGCCATCGGAATGGTCCCGCTTTACATCCTTCTTGATGATTGAAGCTAACGTGCGCGTCTCTGCAGCCCCGTTTACTCGGTTAGTCCTCCACGTCATCCAGGCCGTCGACGTCACCTCGCGACGCCCAAACCTGCATCGTGAGGCAGTCGACGACATCGACTCCATATCGAATTTCACATCGCTAACGATCATCTAGCCCTTCTTTGGTGCTATGGGCTGCACCTGCGCCATTGTCTTCACCTGCCTTGGCGCCTCTTACGGCACCGCCAAGTCGGGTGTTGGTATCGCTGCGATGGGTGTCCTTCGCCCCGACTTGATCGTCAAGAGTACGCGGCCCTTGGATTGAAACCTCACGAACTGAGCGATGCTGATTTATCCCAGACATTGTTCCCGTCATTATGGCCGGTATCATTGGTATCTACGGTCTCGTTGTTTCCGTGCTCATCTCCGATGGGTTGAAGCAGGACCTCCCACTTTTCACTAGTTTCATTCAATTCGGTGCTGGTCTCTCGGTCGGACTTGCTGGTCTCGCTGCTGGTTTTGCCATTGGTATTGTTGGCGATGCTGGTGTTCGAGGAACTGCCCAGCAGCCCCGTCTCTTCGTCGGCATGATTCTTATTCTCATTTTCGCCGAAGTCTTGGGTACGTCTTGGTTGCTTAATCCAACATTTCCCATTAGCTAAAACGGAACAGGTCTCTACGGTCTCATCGTTGCCCTCCTCATGAACTCCAAGGCCAATGTGGATGCTGTATGCTAAATCAACAACGGAGCAGGAGCCCTGCCTTAGATGACAGCCTGACAAGATCGAACTCAAATCATGAGAGCTGTTTGGGGTATGGTCGACTGGATGAACACAAGCGCTTGCAAATTTCCTTGCTCCTTGTCCCGAACATGGACGGTGCAGGAGGGGCTGTGAACGCTGGCGTCGGGTTGGCACGGTTTCATACGTGCCCCCTTTTTCGCGCAATCATGGTATAATGGACTTGAGATATTGTTTTTGTTTTCTTCTATTATGGGAGAAAAGGGGCTGGGACGAAATAGGAGGATGGTTTCTGTAAAATACTCCCAACATGCGTGTTATTCTCTGGGTGGCTTCTCATCATAGACGGTGAAGGGAACTCGAGTATTAGTGTATGCTACGGCCAGTTGTTTTTTTATACCGGAACTTGACATGTATGTCCCTTTCATGTATCGTCAGGTTTACTGAAGCAGCTAGCTATTATCTAAAAACCACATCCTTCACCAGTTATGGCAGGCATCGTACACGTCCTGACATAGCTGGTACACGCTAAGTCGTTGCAAGTCCTCACACCAACGTTCCGATGGCGTAATACTCACTAAGGGCGTATTAATACAACAGTTTATTGCAGCGTCCTCGCTTCATAAGAAGTATGCAAATGCGAGCAAGTAAAAGACTGCATGGTCTAAACCAACCCCCCCCCCCCCCCTTTATATAAGCCGGTAGAGGCTGGTGTCTACAGCGCCCTTATATACCCCCTTCGTATTACGTCTCTTCGTCTCTTCGTTTGTGGGTCTCCCTTTTTGTCTCCCAGACATTATACCAGTTTTTGTTTTCCTTGTACACATTTCAACTGACCCAAACACCTAGTGGCAAGAAGAGCCACTGACTGAGAATAATATATAGGTACTAAGTGTCCCTCAGGGGCGGAGCGAGTTTGACTTGCCCCCGAGTGGCCTCGTCGACTCCTTAGATAACGTACTAAGAGATTGTTAGTATCAGTGCTCAGGTGACATTTTGGTGGAAACTCACAGGAATGAAGAGGTAAGGTACACGTCGCTCATACTCGAGCCAAGCGTCACCGTACTTGCGACGGCAACGGGTGATGTCTCGAGCAGCACGGTGAGCGATCATACCGCAGAAGAAGACTGGATAGAACCAGGGGAAAGGGCTCTCAAAGCCGGTAATCAGACCCCAGGAAACGGCGAACCACACATCGGCAGTGTAGTGAATCTTGCGGGCAAGACCATACCAACCATCAACCAGGATAGTTCCCTGGGGGGTGACAATAGTCTTGGGGTTGTGGATGGTCTGCCAGGGGACCTGAGGAAAAGTTTTGCGTAGGACCAACTTGCCTTTCTCCATAGCACGGAAGCGGTTTTTCTGGCTGTTACAGCTATCCCAGACCCAGTACCAGAAGAGGTAACCAGCGAACATAGCAGCTAGAATGCCGCGGTTCCAGCGGTACACATCAGGGTGGTGGTTAGCCAGGTAGATAGTGCAGTGGCAGTAAGAGAGAGGAACACCAGCTAGGTTCCAGAAGATGAGCATGAACCCCCACTTCTCATAGTACATATCCCAAGTGGTAATGATGAGCTCCTCTCCCTTGGCACAGGCGTTGGCGTAGAGGAAGTGAGCCATAACGAGAAACCAAACCTCACCAGAGACGTAGCCGTATTGCTCATGTTGACGAGCGGCGGCGCCAAGACTGAGGATGAGCAGGATGTACCAAGGCATGCGAACCTCGAAGAACATCTTGAAGTCGAGAATACCAAACAACCGGGGGTTCAACTCAGCGCCCATGAAAAAGTCATAGATGGGATAGCCTGTCATGCGGTGTTGCTTGCCACGCCAAAGAGCAGAGAAATAGGCAACAAAGCTGACGAGGAAGCCACTGAGGATAGCAACAGACAGGAGAGGGCCGAACTCATCAATGGCGGTGTACAGAGGCCAGATACCAGAGAAATGCAGCAAGGCAAGGCAAGCAAGAGTGGTGTAAAGACTCCAGTAGGCGCTGCAGTAGTAGGGAAGCTGTTTGCCGCCCTCATGAGGAAGAGGCTTGCCATAGCCCCAGACACCAGGGAGGAGGCAGTAGAACGCACCCTCAACAATGAGATAAGACCAGTACCAGGCCCAAACCTGGAGGCGGGGGAATGCACCAGTGTAGACCAGATTGACGAGGTGAGCAGCGAACTCGCCCCAGGACTGGCCATTGGCACGAGAAGGAAATTTTCCATCATAGTAAGTGGCGCCAATCCACATATACCACATGAGTATGGGGAAGAGTACCATCATGGTAGCGGTGCCCAGAGAACCACCGAACTCGAACTCTCCAGAGTAGTCAATCTTGGGATCCTGGCCAGGCCTCCATCCATCAACCACATTGGGGTCTTGAGGGACACCCTCGGTCTTCTCCATGACTGAATTAATCGGTGCAGCGTCAGAAACATGCTTGGATGTAAAATGACCGTTGGCGGCGTGTCCATTGGTGGCATGGCCGTTGGTCTTGCCGTTGGAGGCTCTGCTGACAGCTCCCATGTTGTCGGAGTCTGTGTCCTCGTCGAGCTCCTCGGTGAACCTAGCGGTGCGTCGGCGAGTAGGACGCGAGACAGTCTCAGCGGCAGAGTTAGACTCGGCTTCGACGTCTGAGAGAGGTTGGGAAGTCTGGCGGCGATTTGAACGTGAGCGACGAATAGGGGTCTCTACCATGCCCTCGAAGAGTTCCTTCTTCCTGGAGGCGGCAAGTTAGCAACATGATAGAAAATTTGGGATTGAGGGATAGAGGAGCAAACAAACCTGGGGGTTTGGCGTAGTGAATATCTTGAAGACATCTTGAAGGAAGGGCTCAGGGGAGAGCTTTTATATAATGGACAGCTGAACAGAGGCAGAACCAAGAAAGAGACTAAGAAGCTGGAACCAGACCCTGAGAGCCTGAACCGTCAACCAGACTGCGATGACCCAGACTCAAGACTGTGCTTTTTTCCCCCACAGTGCGCAAGACAACATAAAGAAGCAATCAGACTGGACGCCTCGTATGCACTTCGAAAAGCCAGCGATGCAACTGTGGACGGCGGCACGGCAAATCAAAGCAAACAAACCCAAATACAGGAACAGGGGGGGCGGTGACAGTGTCTTGGGAGTGAAAAAGACCAGGGCATTAAGTAAAAGTGCCTAATATCCCGACAAGAAGCAAAAGAAAAGAGTCAAGTGAAGGATACCCAAAACAAGTCAAACAATGGAGATGGAATGGAAAGAGAGGGAAAAAAGTTGGTGGAGGGGGGCGTGTTGCCAACAACACCCAAAGTTGCAGTTTGCAGTACATACAATTCTCGCGATGGGGAATCCGAATAAGAAAACGTGTTGTGCTATTGGCGCGCTGCAGTTGGCCTTTCGGAGCAATCTCCCCCAGGGGACATAGCCAATCAGATGAGAGCTCTGACAGGCGATCCATGCGCCTGGAAATTGAGGTACTTACTGTTCTGCGGAGTCTTGTGCAAAGCATCAGGTACTTTTGGCCCATCTGCCCCAGAAATCCCCAAAGACCAATCATGGGCACCACGCTAATGCACGATTCGTATAGCGATTTGACAGGGGTTAGCCTGCTCTAGCATTCTAATTTCTGCCCAGATAATGCGTCAGTCTTCATCTTTGAGCCTCATCGCTCGCTTGGATCGCCCTCCTCTGACACGCCGACAAGTGTGACAAGGGTATATGCTATACGAATCGTGCATGAAGCTAAGCCCCGACTTTTATCAACGACAATCCATGCCTACGCCTTGAAACATCAACTTCCTCCACAATCTTGACTTACTTTCAACTCGGCATCATGATAATCTCCGTCTCCAGCTCTCGACGGTGATCCATTGAGGGGTTTACTTTATCTCTCTGGACGATTCCGTGTATTCAGGAGGTTCAAGAGGGCTACATCATAACGTCCACCCCATCTTCATCCTTGTCAACAGTTCCCGTGCCGTCGAACCTCGGCGTGATACTCTTATGCTGTGGTTCTTTGTGCATGTCCTGATAGGCCTGTCTTCTGGTGTCAGCCCAGTAAACTTGGTCATTCGTGCTCCGAAATGCTCCTTGACGCTATATGTTTACCCGGACGGATGGGAATCTTTGGTTATGTTCTCCCACCTTAGACGAGACATGCATCGGGAGAGACTTAAATGGGTCCCTGAACCTGAGTCCAACTCTCCCGAAGACAGACAATCAGTCCAAAATGTTTGACACACTGTAAGAGTCTGAGATTGGCTCCATGTTGATGAGATGTCCTTTGATTCTTTCTCCTCAGTCTTGATCCCTGCCAACGCGGGCCTACTCTCGATCCTGTCTTCGACCCAAGGAGGGGTCTTTGAGAGGTTATGCAGACATCACACAAGTATCTCTTCTTCCTTTCAAGTACTCGCCACTCTTGGCCTGACTGACGCCAAGATTGCCCTCATCTTCCTCCTTCTGTCCTGTCTGCTGGCTCTGACAGTACATTCGCCCGTCCTTTTTGGCTACCCTGCTCATCTTGTCATCAGTCGTTCCATGCCCCTTCCAAGTATTCATACATGGCTGTACACCTGGGACTCCCGTCAAGACTATCTGAGAGAGGATACACTGCCAAATAACTCTGCGACAGATGATCACTCTCTCATAGTTCCATTGGAAACCGTTGGTAAGTGGCCCGAAAACAATCCTTCGGCTTGGTAATGGCATCTTTGTAGTTTGTAGTTTTATGTGATAATTTCTTCTACTTTTAGCAATGAGGAATCAGGAAGGCTTCTTATACCCCAGTAGCTACTTACCAACAAGGTTACTAATTAAGTTATTATAAACGTATGTTATCCTATTTTTAATTAGAAGACTTATCTTGATTAGGGTTGTATATATATATTATCTTCTAAAAGCTAAAGTCATTTGGGATTTTTCAGTATGTTAGTTTGATATATGCCGTTGAGACATCATAAGCCTCAAGTATCAATCAAGATAATCACTATCGCTCGTAAATCATAATTTCAGTCTTCTTTTTATCTAGACCGGCATTTTCTATCTTTCCTCGCTCTTGTCTCTATCAGTTCCCAAACGTACTTTGCTCTTCTACTCTCTTTTGGCTTCATGCGCTGTGAGGCTTCCATTGCCTGCCACTCCATCTGACTCGACTCCACACTCCCCTTTCGTGGACGTTGCATCTGTATTGCCGAATCACTAGTAAAATTTCCTCAGATGCGGCTCGGAAACCGTTTGTTTGATGTGCTTATTTGAGCTGCGGGCGTTGCTACCTGTGAAAAACTCTCGTGGTTACTATGGTACAACTCACCACATCAGATGAACCAGGGCCTGCCAACCCACCCCCTTTTATATTATTTCCCACTACTAGGGCTGATATCCCCTCTCCATAGATGTACTCAACATGGATTAACTCAGACCTGAAATCCCTCAATATTACTTTCATCTAGCATTAGTCTATTCAGATCACTTTCATAGCAAGATGATCTGTCAGGTGACAAGAAAGCCCACGCTTCAGGCCAATAGTCGCCTCCTCATTGTCCGTTGATCAAGCTTAAATGTGTCTTTGTGTAAGCTAGATGAGGTATTACCGGGGTTATACATATCCGGTCGCGACTTGGGGCTTTTGTTAGAATACAGAATCGAGATGCGAATATTCTGCCGACCGCCCAAGTGACTAGAGGCAGCAATTGTAGGGAAACTCAAGTCACTGTGCCACAGTGAAGTAGTGAATGGAGATGTCACCACGAAATAAAGGCATGAGGAACTGAGAATCGAGCACACACAAGACACAGAGCTACGGCACCCCCCCTCCCCCCCACGTTCTGAAATGCCTTGTATAGAAAAGTCCGGTGCTTCTTCTGCTGTTCCTGCTTCTCGTATTCACCGAGACCCAGGCTTATACACATTACCCAAGACTTGTGCTCTTGGTGACGGCACCAACCCAAGTGAGGAGTCTCCTCCAATGTCCAGTGTTGAGGGGCCATGATAGCTCTTTACTGCTCGTGTCTACAGTAGATCAGCCAATGCATGCCGGCTTGTGTAAATAAATAAAAACCAATGGCAAAGTGCATTTTCATAAGGATCTCAGTCGAAAACTAGCAGCTTAGGCGGCAAGTAACAACCCACTTTCATACTTGATAACTTCGATCATGACAAGACTGTTACTTAATAAAGACAAAGATCTTCGGAGGCAGCACATAAATTTCGCAATGATAGTGTATGTGCTTGGGTCACTATATCGATTAAGCTGACAAGCCCAGATCAGATGGCCGTGTCAATCGATGTGATTCGGCCCTCAGATGCAGTAATGGGTTTAGATATGAGAATAACTTACACGTAGGGGAGGCAAGGAACCTTCAGACCCAATCCTAGGCAATCTTTTTAACGAAAACCCCAAGTTGATACTGACTTACCCATGCCTTTTTCGTTGTTTTGGTGCCAGATCCTAAGCTTTTTTGCTTCAAAGGGCATGCTCAAGCACACAGCAGATGCAATTTCGACATCACAGAACGGGGACGACTGTTAAAAGTTCACAAGCTGCGACGTTTGAATCAATGTTGATGGTGTTTATTAGGAGTATCTAGTTGAATCTTCCTCTTCCGTCCATGCCATCTTAGGGTATCATATTCTCGTCACTTCATGCTTTCCACCTTGCACCGGTACCAGTGTATTTGCCCGTTTATTCGCGGCTCTCTGCCTCAGCCTTCTTCTGGATGTCGTGCTCTACACCACGCTGGCGGGTCTTGCCCTCCGCACGAAGCTCGTCGTAGTGAGCCTCCTGCTCCTTGTTGCCGGTGAGGTTGGAGACGGCGCCGCCAATAGTACCCTGAACACGATCGCTGATGCCAGTGCCGAGATCGCTGAGCTGACCCTTTGCCTCCTGGTTTCTACCCTCGAGATTCTGCTCATGGCCAGCCTTCTTCAGGGACTATGCATCATATCAGTAAAGTAAGCATGACTCGAGTTACACATCTTACCTCGCTGCCGATGATTCCACCAACAGCCTCCTTAGCGGAGCCAGCGGTCTGGTTCCAAGAACCCTCAGTGCGGTTGGGGTCATCTTTGGCGGCGGCACCGGAGCCAGAGAGCGTGGCACCGGGGAGCTTAGCGGTAGCATGGGATGCATCATGCTCGGCTTTGGCCTTCTGCTTCTTGAGGTCGCCAGCGGCCTGGTCGCTTGTGTTTCCAGTGAGACTGCCAATAGCACTCTGGACAGCACCGGAGGCGGAGTCGACGACGGACTTGAGAGTGGAAGGTTGGGGAGTATCAGACATGATGATGATTGATGGGTTTGATAGATTTGTGGTTTGTTTGTGCCTGTGTAGGTTGGATTTCAAGGATGTTGATGGAGGAAGTGAGTTGAGTCGAGAGGCGGGAGAAGAGAACGCTTTATAGTAATTTGAAGGAAGTCCATCACGAAGGAAGAATACCCCCTCAAGGCAACTGCAGTGGCACAATGATGTCATTGCCGCTGAGAATTGCAGTGACGCGCCGCGCACAGGTACCTACCTATGCAGGCACATAGAGTGGAAGGAGTTGTTAGCGGGCAGGAGCTAAGTTATGACGTCAACAAAGGAAGGCAGCAGGTCCGGTACTGCACATCTATAGATGGAACTCATCCACAAACGCCAGGAAGTCGCGATGCAGGTTTCGGAGTGGTTGAGTAACTTAATAATATTGGATCAACCCCATCACTTGATATCTGTTGTTTGTACAGGCCGGGAGTGTCGAGATCGAGATTCGAAGCAATGGCCGGCGATCTTATATGCCCTCCTTCAGCATGCACAAGTGCTGTTTTTAGCCACGCATGTGATTATCAACATTCAAGCAAGACTCGTGTAGACTGTCACTTTGTCAAACACTAAAATCCATAGACATTGCGTCAGATATGGTACCATTTTAGAAGATAAAACGTGGTCGGCATACGCAATAATGAATGGTCGTGTCTCATTCTCTGCGACTCTAGTCTTGATCTCAAGCCAAACTCAACTCCGATTGTTTGCATTTCCAACAGGCAAAACACGTTCCCGGTGCTTGGTGTGAATGAGAGGCGCCTGTTTATCGTCCTTTGATCCATCCCATAATTTGCAACCCCCCTTGACCAATTGCTCCCCATTTTCGTCCTCAGAATGTAAAAGAAAGAGGTATCTCTGATATTACAGTATGCTATACAGACACAACTGAGCCTCGCTTCAGCAGGTCATCATCATTAACATCCATGGTTCACCCAAGAATAACCAAAACTGACCATGGAACTCTAGGTGAACGGATAATCATCATCATCACAGCCTGCTTAGTGCTGGCTCCACTGAATGGTATTCAAATCGATACCCTCCTGGACGAGCTCCCACAGAGGGCTCAGCTCTCGGAGGAAAGTAACACGCTCCTGCACCGCCTTGAGAACATAGTCTATCTCAGCTTCAGTGGTAAAGCGGCCAATACCGAATCGGATACTGCTATGAGCGCTCTCGTCACTGTTGCCAAGCGCGCGCAGAACGTAGCTAGGCTCCAGCGAGGCCGACGTACAAGCACTGCCTGAAGACAGAGCAATATCCTTAAGAGCCATCAGGAGAGACTCTCCCTCAACATAAGCAAAGGAAACGTTGACGCAACCGGGGTAGAAGGAGTCGGCAGCGCCGTTCTGTGTTGTGTGCTCCATAGACAAGAGGCCGTTGAGCAAGCGATCTGAGAGATACTTGATGCGCCTGGTGTCGTACTATAGATTGGTCAGTATCTCATGTACGTAGGTATGGAAATAAGACAAGATTGAAAGATATCGTAGATCAGACAGAAGCTTCGATCAACACGGCCGGCCTTGTCACGGGCCATTCAGAAAGCCATGCATGTGTAGAGCAACTCATCATATATACAGAGAGGTTTGAGAAAGTTATGAGTACTTACAGCCATCTCCTCCTTGGCGATACGACAAGCCTCGCCAAAACCGGCAACGAGGGAGGGAGCAAGAGTTCCACTACGGAGACCTCGTTCTTGACCACCGCCGGTAATAAGAGGGTCTAGTCTGACCCTTGGTCGCCTTCGGACATAACAAGCACCGATACCCTTGGGACCATAAATTTTATGCGAGGAAATTGACATCAAGTCAATGTTCATGGCGTTGACATCGAGAGGAATCTTGCCCACAGCTTGGGCAGCGTCAGTATGGAAGAAGATCTTCTTCGATCGGCACAGTTTGCCGATTTGTTCAATAGGCTGTATCACACCAATCTCGTTGTTGACAGTCATGATACTGACGAGGGCAGTCTCGAGCCGGATAGCGGCTTCCAGGTCCTCCATTCGGATGAGACCGTTGTTCTGAACAGGGAGATAGGTGACCTCAAAGCCCTCATCCTGAAGATGGCGGCAGCTGTCGAGTACGCACTTGTGCTCAGTCTGTGTTGTGATGATGTGCTTCTTCTTACCAGACCGACCAAAGAAGCGAGCGACACCCTTGATACTCATGTTATTACTCTCGGTGGCGCCGCTGGTGAAGATGATCTCCTTGGAGTCAGCGCCGATAAGCTTGGCGACGTGCTCACGCGCATCCTCTACAGCCTTCTCACTCTCCCATCCGTAAGCATGTGTTCGCGAATGGGGGTTGCCATAGACGCCGACATAGAATGGCATCATTGCATCGAGAACTCGAGGATCGACGGGTGTTGTAGCCTGCATGTCGAGGTATATGGGGCGCTGGCCCTCTTCCATAACTGCTGCTTGCTTCAGGACTTCTATTTGGGATGATCAGCCTCAATATAAAAAAATCTCGCTCCCTAGGCAGAGCGGGACAAGATGTACTTACCAGCCATTGGACTAACGCTAGCATTGGAGGGAGTATCAGGCGAAGGGATGTCAGCAAAGGCCTTCTTATCGAGCTTGATAGCCGTCTCAACCTGAGCATTGTCCCTCTTGGTCTCGGATACATATCCACGTCGTGATGTACGCCTTGCTACGACAGCTGCGCGAGCCATACCTCGCAGAGGAGCTACAGTAACGCGAGAGGCTGAGCTCAAGCCAACTCGGCCCGCCGAGCGCAGGGCGCATGAAGCGATATTGGAAGACATTATGAATCGAATGTCTGGCAGTTGCAAGGACGAGGAAACGTCAAGCTAAGCCAGTAGGAAGGAGAAGAGAAGAAGCGAATTTTGGTGGAGGAGGCGTTGACCTCCAGGTCCAAGATTTGTCATTAGCTTGTCGGCTCGGGGCCCTCGGTGATAAGCCTCCGGCAGATTCGGCACGGCCATTGGTTGAAAAGGCCGGGGAGCGGCAGAAGGTGCGCTCTTTAGGTCTTAGGTCACGGCTGAGGAGAAGCCGAACCCGTTTTTATGAGGAGAAGATGGAAGAGTCATTATTTCGTGGCGAGAAATGGTACAGTAACGGGAGGTAATGAATACGGCGTTCTTTGTAGGGCCTTTCCAGGTGTTGTCTGCTCTATGCAGGCTCCAGGGACCAAGAAAACATCGGACCTTGATTTAGGGTGTCAAAATAAACTCAGCAAAGAGTCTCCTAAGCCTAGGCTGGAGTTACCTAATTACCTGTTTTATCGCTTAGGGTCAAGGTCCTGAGTTTTGTCGCCTCCCGTAGGCAGGCTGTCTGTTAGTTCAGTACATACCTACCTAGGTACCTATCTAGCCTCAACATCAGGGACCCCAGTACACTCAGGCAGAACTTGTTCCCCATGCGGAGCGTTGGGTTCCTATTGCGGTGCAGGCGGAGTTTTCATTGAACCTCCAATTCACCGGACCCGATAGGCACGGGCATACTCCGTATATACATATTATTCCCTGCATGTGCCTCTCCGGGCATTGCCCCATTCCCCAAGGTTGAGCTACTTGCAGTACTGTGGCCCAAATGAGAGATTGATCCCTGAAAGCTGCCAAGAGTGACGCAACGCCCATGACGCAGTGGACGCAGTGGACGCAGTGGCTAAGGTACTATGATCCCTAAGGTCAGTGCTCTAAAATCCAAGCCCGAAGCACCAGGGACTGCAAAGATGACTGCTCCGGTACCTAAACTCGGTGCTTTTTTTTTTTCTTTTTTTTTTTTTTTTTTTTTAAAAAAAAGGTGCATGGTTCAAGACAAAACCACATTATCAGGAAATTGAGCTCACACCGAAATACTTTGATATGCTCCGTACCTATCTTCCCTGTCAGTCTGATGCTACCAGGTACCTAGGTACATAGTAAGTACCTATAGTAGGTAAGGTACTCACTGAATAGTCCCTGGCTGCCGGTGTCAGCTCTGTTCCCCCTCATGTGCCCCTATTATTTATTCAACCTCTGAATAGCCACAGCATCGGAAACCGGCAGGCTTGGCAGCAAGGCAAAGAACGGGCTGGGCAGCAAAAAAGGTCCCAGTGAGGGAGGGAACCTGGGAGCTAAACTAAAACACAGCCACACAAGTGGACGTCACCGTTCCACGATTCACTCAGTCTTGTTCTGGGCTGTCGTGCCCTGTCATAATCGAGAGCTTCATAAGTGACCCTTTCGTCTAACTTTTGGCGACCTCGCGATCTGAGGGTTTTCGCGATACTCGCTCACTATTCCTCCACCCACCACCGACTCTACTCCTGGCATCACTAGATTAATCTGACAACTGTCGCCGCGCTCTCGCCATGAGCTTCAAAGGCTTCCAGAAGAGCCTCACTCGGGTAAGCCGTGCCCCTCACTTGATGGTGCTTGGGTTTCCAGCATGTCTCGCGCGCACAAAACGCCATCTGCGCGCGGCTGAAGAGTCGAGACACGCCATCGTGATGGGACACAGGATCTCAAGTACTAATATATATCTTGCTCTTAGGCCCCGCAGCAGTTCAAGTCCAAATTCAACATCGGCGAGCATACCAAAGATGCTGTCTACATCGATGCCGAACGTCGTTTCCAGGAACTCGAGACTGAGACAAAGAAGCTCCACGATGAGTCCAAAAAGTACTTCGAGTCCATCAATGGCATGCTCTCCCATCAGATCGAGTTCAGCAAGGCCATGACCGAAGTCTACAAGCCCATCTCGGGTCGCATGTCAGACCCAGACTCAATGAAGATCGAGGGTAACCCCGAAGGCATCCGTGCTTGCGAAGAATACGAGGCTGTAGTCAAGGACCTGCAAGAGACGTTGGCACCGGAGTTGGAAATGATAGAATCTAGGATTATCCGTCCCGCCAACGAGTTGCTGGATGTCATCAAGGTGATACGTAAGACCGCCCTCAAGCGTGAACACAAGAGACTTGACTACGATCGACACCGCACAACCCTCAAGAAGCTGCAGGATAAGAAAGAGCGCACTGCCAAGGACGAAAAGGCAATGTGGAAGGCCGAAGGAGACGTCGAGCAAGCGACCCAGGACTTCAACTACTTCAACGACCTCCTCAAGGACGAGCTACCCAAGCTGTTCCAGCTCGAGCGCGAATTCATCCAGCCCCTCTTCCAATCGTTCTACTACATGCAGCTCAACATCTTCTACACACTCCATGAGAAGATGCAAAATTGCGACATCGGTTATTTCGATCTCACGCTCGACATTGAGGATGCTTTCCACGAGAAGCGCGGCGACATTCAAGAACAGGCTGAAGCACTGTCCATTTGTCGTTTCAAAACCACCGGTCGCCCTCGACCTGTGCGATACGGGGCTAAGCCTGCCCTCGAAGCCCCCAAGCAGCCCGCACTCCTTACACAGGGGGGCGAAGGTTCCAAACCATCAAGCAGCACTGTGACGAGCCCTAAAATCGGTGGCTATCAACGCCCTGCGTCGACGGCCAACGAAGGTGCCGCTCCTCCGCCATACACTCCTCCAACAGGCGCCAATGCAGGCCTAGCTGCCATCGCCGCTGGCAAGAAGAAGCCACCGCCTCCTAAGCCCAAGCCCAAGCCCATGCGCCTCACCGCCCCGGGAGTTGAGACTGTGACGGCTCTTTACGATTATGCCGCGCAAGCCGAGGGCGATCTAAGTTTCCGAACTGGTGACGTTATTGAGATTGTCACAAGGACACAGAACGAGAACGAATGGTGGAGTGGACGACTGCAAGGCAAGGAGGGACAGTTCCCAGGTGGGTGCTGTCGGTTGTCGAAATCTTACCAGGTATTGACAGAGAACAGGCAATTATGTCCAGCTCAACAGCTGAGGAGCGTGATCGTTGCGTCGGTCGCGAAGGTGATGCGATCCGTGATAAGACTACCACTACTCCGGCACCTGGACGCGAAACGAAGCAACCCATTAAAACTTGCTTACAATAGACATCCATAATTCAGAGAGCAGAATCAGTCGACGGTAGATATTGGGAAGGCCAAGGCGCATGGATGAAGCACAGGAGGCTGAGACGTGGTGTTTACTCGGTGTCCTGGAAACGAAATGCAAGGACCCTTCGTTTCTGGAGATGAGGAGCCTTTGTGGCCAAGGAAGAAAGAAGACGGGGCATTTCTGGCGTTAATGGATAGGGCTTTTGCTGTCTGCAGAAGCAGATAATACAATACTATTATATGTTTAACCAATCCGTGCACGATAGCCTTTTAGCTTCTGGCTGTGAGCCATTGAAGGGGTCGGGCTTGTATGGATAGGCAATAGGCATTGACACATGTTGCCGGCCTCTTGGAGGAAGCATCTAGCCATGGATGTCAGACAAGCATGGTTCGATTGCTCTAAACTCGCGCAGTATACTCTAAACGTTATTAGTGAGGCATGGGTCTGCATGTGAGTTACTGCATACATGCATGCTAAGTTAGAGCCTGCTTTTGTCAAGGAATGAATCACGGCATATGAGATTTTGACGAGGTTAAATGAGGCTCAAGAATGAGAATGGGGTTGACCCCTCAGAGATCTCAACAGGGGGCCTGCACCATCTGCATGTAAGCACATGAAAGATGTCGTGTAATTCGCCAATCCTGGAATATTGGCTGAATGGGCAATCAATACTCTCAGCAGGTACCACAGCCTGATTTCGCGCCACAAATAGCTGCTTCGGGGTAAAGTCATGATATTCTTGAGAGTTGTTGTTGAGCTGAGCTTTAAGCCAAAGACTGCTCGGGACTGAAGTAAGCACCTGTCTGGTCTGTCTCACGTAGTTGCAGGCTTGTAGAATATCGGCCAACACTTCTTTTAGAGTTGAACCGCCGTACAACGCCAGCAGAGCCTCTTCATTGACTTTCTGGAACGATTTACACCATGTTCGTCGTTAGCACGGTGATTAGTCCAACTGCGCCGCGAGACTAATTGCTTAGTACAACGACGGGTCAAGCCAACCTGTTGTATCCGCTGCCTTGTCTCTTATTATACGTTATTGACGGATTCTCAAGACACATGCGTAACCTAACTTGGACTCTACATACACCATCTCGACATCCTCGTGACGTCGAGGACTTGCACATCGAGCTCAAGCTTTGGTCATGTTGACCTGAATAGAATAAAAGAGGAGAAGAAAACAGCAATGGCACTGTTCTCGAAAGATGTAACACGCGGGCTTGGACTCTTCTAAGCGATCATCAGCTAAAAAAGAGCCTCATTCTCTGCGAAACTTGCTCTTGACCCAACCACCAACCAACCACGAATTTCCACCTCCCTAAGATGGTTCCTTGTTTTTTTGACTAATCTAATTCGAGAGCAGAGACATGGGGCGTCCAAGAATTCGTTGGCATTCCTCTGAGCAGGGGTAGGCTCCTTGGACCCGCGATAAGGCTGTATGTCTGTATGTGAATCGTGACTCGGAAACTCCAGGGCTCTTGCGGCTCTGCTCCCCTCTTCTCCTGTAATGAGGGACTTATAGCGACCGGGGCGCCATGAATAGCGTCGTATCCTGTATACAGTTCGGTATACCTCGCTTGTGAACATGAACCCACGCCACTCAGCAGGATCTTGTCTCCTCGCAGCATCGCCATGAGCATTCTCAAACTACCTATCGAGATTGTTTCTCTTCTTGTCGAGTTGCTCAATGTCGAAGATGTGTTCAACTTGGCTCTGTCCTGCAATTCTTTGACCTACATTCTCTACGATAGACGAATGTGTCGTCTTGCACTCTTGGTTCGTCCCAGCCTCTTGTCTTGGTGAGATAGTCCCCGCTGACAACATTTCAGAAGGCACCGTATTCCGCGGAGGCTCAGGAGGCGCAGTCTACCAAGGATTTCCCAAGGTCATTCCGTAAGCTTGCTAAGCGGCGAATAGCTGTCCAGGCAGCGGAGCCGTGGATGGTTGCTATAGTTGCCATGGCAGATCGTTTCATCTATACGAATGGACACTTGTGCTACACTATTAATAGCAGCCATCTCCGTGTCCTCAGCACACTCGACAAAAAGTTCACGTTTGAGAGCACAGTCGATGTTCCGCTACTTCTCAAGCTCGCAGTAAGAGACTACGACAATCAAAGACCGCACACCTTTGAACCCCTTTACTATGCCGAGGGCGTCTTATCGTGTCTCGCCACTCAAGTTCTCCAAGACTCCACCACAAGCAGTTGGCTTGTCATCTTCGAGCTCAGAGAATCTCCCACATGGGTTGTCGTACAAAGGCCGTGTTCAAGACACCCGCTATTTGTACGCAATGACCAGAATTACCTGTTCTGGGGTTCAAAATCACATGCCACTCTGGACGGTAGTTACAGATGGGGCATTCAGTGCCTCAATCTCCAGACTCGCAAGTGGACTGATTCGCAGTTGATTCTATGGGACCTTGAGGGGGAGAGTATAGGATCTGACGTCTGCTTTGAAATCTTCGATGGTCAATTTTACTGTGTTTCGAACACGTTCAGAACAGAAGCCGATGATGGAATGCGCAATAACTTCTACCAAGTCGTGAGGTTCCCCGTTGACAATGCGGTCCATGAAAAGTGCGAGAAGCCTGCGATGCGCGAGCTCTGGCGTCTTCATGACTCAGAGAGCGCAGTAGACGAGCGTTGGACTTCATTGCAGCTCACTAAAGACGAGAAAACAGGGAACCTCTTCATTGTCGAGACTCGAAAGGAGTGGTTCCCGGGAAATGCAGGTAGCCAGAGGACGTGCTACAAAAAGGAGCTTCACTTTGGTAAACAAGAAGAAGCCCCTCAGCCAGAGCCTTCTATGCCCACTCCGCCAGAGTCGACCGTGGATAGCCTCGAAGAAGATGAATGGAGCAGCGAGAACTATGTTGAAGAACGATCAAGCGAGACGATCCACGTTGGTGACGGCCCATCTGATGCCAAAGCATACACCCTCCAAGAATGCTTTGTGCGCTCATACAACCCATCGTGCGATGCTTTCATCGACCTTATTTCTGAGGCTTACAGCCCAGACTCGATGTTGCAGCTCAGAGTACAGCCCCAGAAACGAGAACCGTCAGTCAATAAATGGCCACGAGACCAAGAAACATACCACTACGATAGGGACCTGGCCCGGCTCCAAGGCGTTGTCAACCCCGTCCAGCCTATTCAAGGGGTCGAATGGTACATGGATGAGCGAATATTGGTGTATTCACCAACTCATATGGCCTACGGGCAATTGAGGCCCATTATCCTCATTTCGTTCGACCCAGAATATGTTCTTCAAGGCTTTCCAAATTATGCAACACAAACTCAAGGGGCAAGTGGCCATTTCGGTGCCTGTGCCCGCTCGGAAACAAGTAGCGGGCAGAAGGGCATACTATGGTCATCAAACCAGGATTTTGGTGAGTCTGCATCGCCAGAAAAGGATGATCCCAACGCATCTGCCAGCTTTGTCAAATCACGCCCCTCTCTCTACCAAACGATGAGTATGGGGAACGGGAATGCACATGGGTTTGATCTCTCATATCCATGCCCCTGGCGATGAACTTGTGCGTGTATGTGTGTGGAAGAGGCCTCAGTTCTAGTACGTGACCTTGAGGCCTTCCATAGCAGGGATCATCTTAGAGCAACACAATTCTACAAATATGAGAAATTATAGTCAATTATACAGGACACCCCAATGATACAGTGAGTTCTCGGCAAAGAATCAAGTGTGCACTCAGTGTCATGGAGAGGCGGGTTCAGGCAACTAGGCCCAGGGACAAACAGTAGCAGTTTGAGTGACATGATAAGCCACTATAGACTCAAGGTTGAAGTATGAGTTCTTCTAGCAGTTTCATGCAGCCCTTTCACAAGTCATTGGGGGCATTAGAATCAAGAGCCTCAGCCTTTCATATGATGGTTCGCCTGAAGCCAACCCCCAGCCTTGACAAGGCGACTGCGTCCGTCAATGCCGCAAAGGTAGCTCTGATTCTGTCACTTCCATGACATATGACTGTAAATCAATGTGATAGGTAGCTTAGCAGCCAGTAATTTCTACCAGAGCTTGACCTGTTGGGATAGATCGACTCTAACCACAATCTTCCGCGTCCAAACCTGCGAATCATAAAGATGAGGCAAGCAAAACAAGGGGAATTGCAACACTGTATGCCAGGCAAGTTGTCGCAGTGCATTCCTCGTTCGGAGTATGTCACAACATGCCCAAACGTCTGCTTAGAGCGGTCGACTCAGCTGTCTTTCGGTTATGCTTATGGGAGCTCTGGATATGATACATCATATCATATTTCATCATCGTTTGGTACTAACAGATGCTCATTGTGACTGTAACTTTGATATTGATGGTTGATGGTGTACCACATGCTTCGAGTATGTGTAGATATATCCCGTAGAGTCAATAGTGTAAGAATTTGAGGCGTGTTCACCCTCATACATCTTCTTTATACATGTTCACCATCACCAGAGAAATCCCATCAAGGCTCTCTGCTGCGCTTCGACTGAGAACAAGACACAAAAACCCCCTTCCCGAGACATCCAGAAGACACATCAAGATGCATTCTGGTGCACATATGACAAGAATGAAAAGGCCAAACTAAAAATCCGCCATGGGCGGCATGAACCGCATTTTGGGCCCAGGTCCCGAGACCTCAGATCACATTTTGACATCCAGTAATAAAGATTAGCAAGTACATGAGCTCATGAGCGTATAGATCCTCGTCTAGAACGTTCCCCCCCCCCAAAAAAAAAAGTGACGGCAAGAAAATAAATCAGGTCGTAGGCATAGACAACAAGCGTTGTCATCAATTACTTCTTTCGGCGACTGAACATCTTCGATAGACTACTGCTGCTCTCCTCCTTGGGAGGTGGAGGGTCCATCACAGGCTCTGGCGGAGGCTCTGAAGTGCGCAAAAATGCTGCCAAATCCGAGGTACGTGAAACGTTCGATACTGCATCTCGGGGCTCAAACTTCTTCGTGGGAACACGACGTCCAGAGGAAGATGACGAGGCAGGCTGTGAGGGGCGGGATGAGTTCTCACCAGTGGGCATCCCGTATTTGTCATATCCCGATGGGACGTTGACCTGGATGGGAATATAATTCCTGAAACCAGCACGGCTACTAAGAGATCGAGTATCGTTGCCTCGGGGTGATGCAGGTGCAGTGTTGGAGTGATTGCTCTCCTTGCGAGTGAATCTCCCGATCAAACTCGGTGCGCTCGCTTTCTTCTTTGGTATCTTTTGTGAGATCGGTGTCGTGACAGGCTCCGGTGGAGGCTCATAGTTCATGAGAAACTCTGCCAAGCTCTCCTCCTTCTTAACAGGAGGCTTGGGCGTTGCAAGAAAGACTTCGTCATCCTCGTCGTCGCTGAAGTCAATGGCGTAAGGGTCCTTGACACGTCGAGTCTTGCGTTTAGGCATCATGTCATCTTCATCAAACATCTTACTCGTCGGAGCAGCCTGTCCTTTGTTCTTCAAAAGGGCCGTGTTAGAGTTGATAGATGAGTGAATCGAAGGCATTGATGACTCGGTGCCATGAGTCGAAGCCTGGCTGTATCGGATATCGGGAATGTTGGCGTCGACGGCCTTACCACCTGCTGGTTCTTCGGCGCCGGTTGTGTCCCAAGGTGCGATATTGTGAGGAATACGGTTGCTATTTACGCCTGGGGGTCCCTGTCGGATAAAGTCGATTAGATCCGAGCTGCCACTACGGGACTCAACCACAGCATCACGGGGCATATATCGATTCCGATTGCTTGCCGATGAAACACGACGGCTATCGAGGCTGGTCTTGGCGGGGGTATTTGGGCTGCTCACATTTCGAAGTTGCATAGGACGGCTGTCTCCTGCGGGACCAGTAGATTTGATAAATTCTGCAAAATCCGCAGTAGATTCGCTGGGAACCCGAGCGTCTCTGGGTGCAGCAGACATACGTGGTCTGTTCAGGTTTGAAGAGGGCAATGGCTTCATTCTATCGTCGCCAGCCCGGTGATGGGGAGATGCCCTCTTCATGTCGGTTGCCGCAGAAGAAGACCTGGAACGGTTGTGAGCACGAGAATCATCATTCTTCATGGGTCCCTTAAACACTGAATTGTCGAGTGACTGCTTGTGCTATCACAATCATTAGGTCCGTTCTCTTTCGGCAATGCATATTTTACTCACATCCATGTTGCGCATATTCTCAGGCGTCAGCGTATATGTGATGGTTTGGTTGCTCTGGATCAGCTCTTCAAAGTTACGGGCCATGGCTGAACGGCTTCCATTGTCCTCGGAAGTTCGAACAGCCTTAAGTCGACTTGTACCTGAAGAGGCTGATGAGCCTGAAGTGTGAGTAGGCCGAGGGGTCTGCACGTTGCCTCCATCTTCGTCCGAGTCCCTTGTCCTTGACCGCTCTATGGATACCATGCCAATACTGTGAGTGGGAGAAGTAGGTACCTTGTCATTTCGTGCAGCATGTCGGCTTGAGTAGCCTGCCGGCTTTCGTAGGACTTCAGCAGACTTCTCAGTGATGGTTTCAGAGGTGCTTGCACGGCGCGTGGATGCTGCCTTGATACTGGATGAAGATTGTTGAAGAACAGGTGAGTGATGTGGGGATCCAACAATAGTTTGAGGTCGTTTGGCCTCGGTGGGAGAGGCAGCCTCTGGAACAGTTGGCGTGGAAGGCTGATAAGCAATATACTTGTGAGCCCTCTGCTCCCTGGTACGATTTCGATCAACCTCCTCATCAGACTCAGAGATTGTTGCAGCACCTGGCACAGAACCTCGCATGGCATCCACTGGAGAGCGACTTTTTGGACCTGGGCGATTTGAGGTTGCAGGGGAGTTCTGAGACTGCACATCAACTGCGCTGACACCATTGGAGAGACCACTGCTTGGAGGTATGGTCAGACTCGCCCGACGGATACGGTCCGCAGCATCTGCTGAGGGTGAGCGAGACCCGCTGGGGCTCTTGGGACCAGCTACATCGATAATGCGCGCTGAGTGCACACTTGATGATCTCCGTAGTGGGAACGGACCACCAGTATCAGACAGAGCTGGCGAAGAGCTGCCCGCTACTGACACTCGGGCTGATGTCAGGATCTCTGCCTTCTCATAAGTCGGATCCTCGTCTACAATCTCCTGTCTTGACTGAATGCGGCTTGTTATAATCTTTGACAGCCGCTTGCTCTTGGGAGCCACTGGCTCCGGGACAAACTCGCCTGTAGGCTTGCTTCCATCGATCTCCTTAACATCCTGGGTTTCCTCGCTGCTGATTTGCTCGGTCTTGGCCTCTTCGGCAGGCTCTTGTTTCTCCTCAGCGACACTAGCCTTGACAGGTACAGCCTCCTTCTCTTTCGACCGCTTTGCAGCAGCATGATATGGTGATGCGCCGGGTGTTGGAAGTGAGTTTGAACGCTTGCGACCAGTCAAGTCGGGAGTGTTAGGTTGCGACAAGGTTGGCGTAGGAAGGCCCTGGATAATTCCCAGAGGCAGGATCAACAAACTCTTAGGACGGCGCCCTCCAACTTCCTCCTCTGCCTCTAATTCCTCGTCTTCATCATCGCTATTGTAGGCCAGACCAGGGATCTCGATTTCATCCACATCATTACTTCCAATAGGAAGCGCGACTTGAGCTGGATCAACAGCTTCAGCTTGTGCCTCAGCTTCTGCATCACGGGTTGGAACCCGACTCAATGCGGGCGACTCAGTGAACACACTGTCTTGTCTCAAATGGCCATTAGATGCCCTTGAAAAGGGGCGGCCATTTAGGTCGATCACGGGTGACCGTATCCGCTTCTTCCAGCCCCTCCACAATCGCCCGAGTGTTCGGTCGAGAGCCACCCTCTCCATGTCTTGCTCTTCGACTACAATGCGGTCGGCGACATCCGCGGGGTTCCGAGTCCCTTCATTGATCTCCTTCTGGTATTTAGCCCGCAATCTGTGGTATGCGGCTTGTCCCGCGACAGTAAGGGTGAGCTCGCCCATATACTCCAGAACAGAAGTCAGGAAAATTGCAACAGCTGGTGAAATAACATCGGAGACAGACTCGTTGGCGCCTAGCTCGAGGTTCTCCTGTTCCATGTAGAGGTCCTCATCTTCCTCCTCCATATCGCCTAGGGAAGAGTAGACCATGCACCTAAGACGGGTACGCTTCCAAACCAATTCCAGGTCCCAGTCACGCGCTTTGTCGCCAGCAGGCGGCACGTAATCTTCCTCGTCACCGTCGCCCAAGTATTCACGTAACTCCTCATCGGCATTGTTGACGGCATCTTTCGCAAGCTTGGGTTTTAACACCTCCGAAACGGCAGATCGTAAGTTGGCGAGAGTAGTAGCTTGGGATTTAGAGAGGAAGTTGAAAAGCAACTGATCAAGAAAATTGTTGACAAGCTGTAGGGCTTCTCCCGAGACGAGCGCTGGGTCGCTGGCTGGCTCAATGCCGTGCTGATCGTACCAGGTATCAGCATGACTATCATGGTCGTTTGTAACGATCTGAGAAGCGGCCGAAGCAGCGATGAAGGCCGCTGAGGGTGAAACAGCGAGTGGCGGCGACATGAGGCTGTGGGCAATTGTTGAAGGTCGATCGCTGGATATACTCTGTGTCCTAGATCTCACGTCGCGGGGAGAGATGATGCCGGAGGTTGGCCGCGACATGGCCAGGTCGCCATGAGAGGTCGCCATGGCTGCGATCTATATATATCGGGGGACCTGCACAGGTCTCCTAAACAATGCGTCGGGACAGGGAAGTGGTCGCTGACCGGAAGTTTCGTTTGCCTTGTACGAGGCGAGCCGAAATAAACTCGGGCGGCCACAGAATTAGGATTGTGGCCCCGGCTCTTGTTCTGTTCTGCCAACGTACAAAATGTTGGGGGATGGGAGCGCAATTCGAGGTGGCTGAACGGCAATGTACTTGGTCGATAAGTGAACCTGATTGTTTCTGTTAATCGACAGTCGCGATGGTATTGCAATCTGAAGTAGGGAACTGGGCGGAAAGTAGGGACGGAGAGTTGCTTTCTGTGTAACACAAATCGCAGGTTGTACAACGAGTCGACCACTGACGAGACAACAGCTGACGGACACTGGTGCGCCAGGCGTCGCGAGCCGACCGATAGCACCAATTCAATTGCAGGTCGACAGCAGAGGCCTTGGCTGTGCCTTGGGAAATGAGGAATGGGTGTAATAATAGACATACCTTGCAGTATAGCAGGAAGACCAGTGGCGATGCTAGGTGGGTGGATTATCGCAATGTCGCAAAAGCAAGCAATGTCAAAAAGCAGTCATCGAGTGACTGTCCAAAGATTGAAGGACAAACAAAAGAGAGGTTGAAGTCAAGGTGAGACAGAAAAAAAGGTAGGTTAGAGGGAAAAGGCGTGTCGATCAGGTCTCGGTCCTCCTCTCCTGTCCAGTCTGCTCAGTAGATTTGATTTGATTTGAGTTGAGTTGAGTTCAGGTCAGGTCAGGTCAGGTCAGGTCAAAGTCGCGGATTTGGCTGCTGCTAAGGGTCTCGTTCTAATTGTATGCAGCCCCTGGACCCAGAACAGGCAAGACTGGGGACGGACTGGAAGGCTTCTGTTCTGGCTCTGGCGTTAGAGATTCGGTAAGGTGAGCCAGGTAGACCTTGTTCCGGGGACGGGACCCTGAGGTACAGGATCGACAATACAAGGTAGGGCTATAGCGAAGGTACTGCTCGGACACCGTCTCTGATGTCGCGGTGCTGCACGCTGTACCAGAGGTCGTAGCGCAGCGCAGCAACTGCCTACTGGAGTAATAGGATTTGCGACCAAGCCTCGAAGGGGTTTAGCCCCTAGGATTGATGATGGTGAATGAATGTGGATATGGATGCCGATGGGATGTTTCCACAGAAGCGGCCGGGGTGGACTGGGCTGGGATGGCAGCTGGACACAGCTCCACTATATTCACCGTTCCTGGACAAGCGGATAAAGGCCCTGTCAGTATTGCAAGGGTTTGAGTCAGGGACTTCTTGTTTTTAGGGTCGACGGAGCTGGAGCGGAGTCGGGATTTGATTGGGATAGGGGTTGTGATGGTGTTCTTCAGGAGTTCGCTATGTATCGTGTCGTGCATTGGATTAATTAACGTTACGTGTAAGAGTTACTAGAAGTCGCCTAGAACACACTGTGCCACGAATACGGATGGAATGTATGAATAAATGAATGGTATGGCCAACCTCTCTTTACCTAGGTACTCACACCACATATGTACAGATAAAGCTTGGATCTGTGGCTGTGGCCACAACCTCCTTTGATCGTGATATCTTCAAGCCTACCTAGTCAGGTTCATAGCTTCTCCGCGATATTCAATACTAGCATGCTGCTAGCTTCTAAGCCTCCTTGTGGTTGCTCGGCAAGACCGTCTTTCTGCGGCTCCAGGGCTCCTCTTATCATGACTAGTATAGGCCATCGTCCATCGTGGAACAGTAGCTTGGATTTGTTATTGAGTTGGGTCAAATACCTACCTACACTTCATGACAGAGATGCCAACGTTAGCGGCCAGATGCTGTTGGCCGATATCTTGAATATGCAAGTCCTGCTTCGGAGAATGAGCGAACCGTGCGAGTGAGTATATTATGAGTCCAATGATCTTGCTTTCTGTATGGGATCATCAGGCACTTTTCGTATCGCTTTGCTCTTGGGCCTCTATGATATCCCAGACTGTCCCCTCCTGTATTCGTAGTTATGTGCAGACAAGCTTGCTTGCTTGCTTGCTTGCTTGCTTGCTTGCTTGCTTGCTTTTAGCCGTTGAAACACATGAACGTCTTTATCGTCCCAGATTGCTTCTTTCGAGACTCCATTCCGCTGAGACGTGGATATATGTTACATCGGATCTGTTTCATATAACCATGCCATAAAACTCAGTCGTAATTGACTTGTTACATGTCATTTGCCGAATAGAAACAACAATTATCATCACCCCATCCTCCATCCATACACAACCTCGCACGGACAGACTCGGATTTTTGACATTATCACCAACATTAGAGACAGAAAAAGAGACCCGTGTGTTATTAGACTAGCCAGGCCAGGCCAAAGACAAGACAAGACCACTTAACCATCCCTGTCCAGACTAATAGCCATGGCGTGGGCGTGGCAGCCACCGCAAATCAGATGGTCGATGCTTTGGTCCGTGAACTGAGAAAGCTCCACAAGCCACGCGGGTCAATGGAATGCTGGCGCTGGCTCTTCTGTTCTTCTCAGAATATCACAATGCATCGTGAACGAACCAGACATGGGAGACCTACTACATATCCAAGTTGCTCTCGTCTCAGGAGGCAACTTTCCTCCGAGGCGAGATAACGACATTCCCCATGATCCATTACGTGAACCGGTTATCCGTGCAATGAGCAGCAGTCTATGCTCTCCACGTGCTTCGTAGCTGATCGACACTACTGTACGATCATGATGAGCCGCTACAGATGGTGACTCCCATTCCACTAAACTGGATATCCATCCGTCAATGATCCGTGAGTGATTCCAGTAATAATAAACCACCAGGACCCATCAGATCCTCTCCTGACAATACTACACAAGTTACGTAGTAGTTGATACTTACTGTATCTAGTCCCCTAGCCCGAACGAGCAGTTGTGATAAACGTGGACGGACAATAATCATGTCAGTGGTTATTATACACACTGTTCAAGACTCAATTCTCAGGGCCAGCTTCTGCCCATCCACTCAGTTCAGCTCAGCTCAGCTCGACACCAAGCCAGTAAGAATGACCTCCTCTACGTGTGGCCGTGCGGGGATGGTCTTGACTCTTGGGAATCATCCAAAGTCGCTACCTGTCGTAGTGTAACTACACCCAGTACCACACTCGAACGGCAACTTGCGTGTCTTAGTATAAGCCGTCAACAACAGCAACAAAATATGCTTAGAACGTTCAAGATCCCATCTCTGTAAAGTTTACCGGAAAAGGGCTCCCTCTCGCCTCAGAAATAGACGCTATCATAAAGTCAAAATCGGACCCGAACCAACGGGACATGTCTCGGAGGCCCGGCTAAAACGAGATGCTGGTCAGTCTGCAATCCTACTCCGTACAGTAATATACAATGGCTAATAACTTGCGTGACAGCGACAAAAAAAGGGTCGGACATTTTTCTACGTGCCGGGACTGAGCGGAGAACAGGGCCGTACAATGGGTGCACGGTAGAGGTACGACAGAGACAATGAAAAAAGAGTATCGACACCAACAAAGAAATCTCACAAACCTGGTGCTAACATATGTCTTAAGACATTGTTCATCTCGAGACCTTGATCTTAATATGTATGTCTGTATGTTACGCACTACTCACACGGGTCTGGCGCCGCCCGCACCGGAACCCATTGTCTCTGTTTTACAGCATGACTGGTCCATGTCGTCACTCTCTGATCTGTTTCAGTGCGCTAAATTCTTCCCCTGCAGCTTGTCAGCTCAAGTTATCCAGCCACTTTTTGTATAAGGCAGGCTACATTGGCGTCTTCATGATACCACCAGAACATGGATCCAATCTCAACAAGATGAGTAGTCTACGTGTTGCTGCAGAATACCAAGTCCTCTGAACTTCGTTTGGCTGCTCGCTTGAGCGACAAAAGTCCGGTTCAGGCATCTCATTACTTACTGTTGACCTCAGTCCTTTCCTCGCCGCTCAACTTCAGTCAACCAACCGGTTATGCAGTGGACGACACAACAAATATGCATCAATGCTCATCGTCTCTCCTTTGTCACATATTTCTTGAGCATATTTTATTTGAGTATTAGCGATCTAATTCTAGGTCCTCTTGTGACCCCAATTCAGTCAGTACATACTGCCCGTGCTTCAGGAACAAAGCTTAGACGACCGCCTTCACATCTCCATCTCCAGCTCCATGTCTGCTTGGTTCAAAAGACTAGGTGGCTCTTCAAGCTCGGCCCGAAGCCTAGTCATAGTTCCCGGCGCTTCAGGTAATAGCCTACCCTCTCCTCGAGACATGTCCATGCGTCGATGTTTGCTCAAACTCTTACTCTACCGGTGGGCGCTGATTACAGCAACACGAGTCTGACACCTCATGCACATTGCCTTGTGTTGTGAACCGAGATAAGTATGATCTGCAATTAAGGCTGCGTCCTTTGACTTGTGGTGTTGGTAAATGGTCGTAAATAGACAATATCATGCTGGTCGCAATCTTAGAAAGACCAGAGATCTGGCTGTGGCTCAATGATACATGGCACGTATTGAAGTGGGACGAAAGTCCCGATAACACGGTCTATATTTGTACTCTGATTCTGGTTGCTCGAACTGGGCTCGAGATATCTATTTGACCAATGATGGGCTCAATGCCCCAAGTATTGTGGTATAGTCAATCCGTCGTTTCTTCAAGGTGAAGAGTGAGGCTTTCTTCTGGGTACCACCAACACACGCTACCCCGTGACCTGTTCCTCGGAGGTATACGGTCGAGCCCAATGGTTATCGATTCGCGTTCAGTCATGCAAACGAACAGTCTACTTAGCATGAAACTGGCTGTTGTTTAGTCGAGAGTTTGCCTGATGCGCTGCCAGTCGCCGAAAGAGCTTGGTCAAGAAGCCAAGTCGCCCCTGCTCTCTCTGCTACGACAGCATTCATGACCACTTTGATACTTCAAGCGCCGAGGCTGATGGACTGGCTGCGGTATGGGTTGCGCTTTGGAAGCCCTCCAAGTGTTCCTGTCATATTCATTAGAGAATGCGAGCACTGAAGGGGGTACCACAACTTTACCTTTAATATTTCCATACCTACATAAGCGACATACTTCCTTTTCTAAACTGACACCCTCGACGATGGTTTCGGGGCAGGTGGCCATCAGCTCGCCGCGGATGCAGAGCTCGACGATTCGGCTGCTGAGTCGGCAGCACTCCTTGCATTGGACGTTCTCGCCTCGACACATAGCTATACGACTATTCAGCTTCGATCCATCAGGTCACTGGACTCTTGCGGGGGAACATACTCACTAGGATAGCGTTGTGGTGGTGGTGGTTAAGGAGTGGTAGGACAATTACACCGCTACAATGATAGTGTTTGCGGTGAGGCAAGTCGCGATCAACACAAATATATAGATATCGAAGAAGTGACTGTTCCTTCCAGTAAATCCAGTGCACGGTATTAATGAATCGCCTGCCGAAAAACCAGTGTTCTAGTACCGTAGTCTTGAGGCCTGCTCTTTAGAGAATGGTTAGAACTACTTGTTCACAAAAGTGAGCAGCAGAACACCGCGTTTAATACATTTTGACGGGGAGTTTATTGTGTGCCTACGGATATTGTTCAGTGTTTCTATTCTCATACTGTTTCAGTCTCTAGTGGCATTTGGTGTTCCCCGGAGTTCTTTGTTCAAAGTGAAGACAAGGAAATGAAGTTTTGAACAGCTGTGGCTTCGTCCAACTCGGTCACTAGTTATAGAAACAAAGAAGCCTCATGAAATGATCTACCAGGTTTCTTCAAGGTATTCGGAGTTCGTCGTGTTTAGCTACCGCTGAGTTACTGCAGAGTCCATCCGCGATGTTGACAGGTGCAGACAAACAATAGAAAGGCGATTCGACAATATTTGAGATCTATACATGACTCCGCTCAAGGATTTCATGTAGATACCTATTTAATTACTTCGCCAGACCCCGGTGATTGTTCCTCACCCATGACAATCTCGGCTTCACAACTCGTGTCGCTGAGTTTGCGAGCCCGATTTGTACATCAACAAAATGAAAAGTTTGCGGAACGTGACAGGCATCACTTATATTCGCTGAATCGCTTGAATTATCATCTATCATGGATAGCTTGGTTCTTCGTTCTTATTGCTAATCGTGCGTAAAAGATTTGGGCGTAGAGGCCAGCCCGGATATCAAGGTGGCTGTGGTATTAAGCACCAATCAGATATTCTTCAGAGAGCAGCTTTCATGGCGGCTGTAACATCCTGTCACTGGCAAAGGGTGTCGAATTTGCTCTCGTGGCAACTCTTATTGTGCCTATTGAAAAATGTCTATCATGCAAATGATAGGTTTATGGTCACAAGATCTCAACCGTAACAAGCCGTTGTTGTTGTTATTATTGTTGTTATTACTGTTGTTGTTGTTCTTCTTCTTCTTCTTCTCGTTAGGGTCATTCTTCTAACATCACACAAGTACATTGACTGTCAAGGAATTCCTTTCTCTAACAAATCATGTGGTCTCGCTTCTGCACTATGCCGAGGGACTATCTGCTCCCTTTTCTCTCAGCTTGTCTCTTTGTCATATAACTTGGTCTTTCTGTAAGCGACCTATCATCTCTCAAGCTCTTGCAGGATATTGTATGTAAGCAGGTCCATCGAATCGACAGCTCAGCGCTTTTTCCAGAAGAGAAATGCCGGGATGAGCCGGTGCAGCAACGACTTAACTTCATCATGATGGGGATGCAAATATCCGCCACTATTTCGGGTATGTTTCCATCTCATCTCATACATGTATTTGCTAGGGCTGTGCGTAAGACTGACAAAACTACAGCTACCCTGATTGCATTCCCGTTGGGTGTTCTCTCAGATCGAATCGGCCGAGTTCCTGTCCTAGGTGCAAGTATCCTCAGCATGATACTCTCAGAATCATACGTCATGTTTGTATGCTGGAAATCAGATATGATTCCACTCGAAGCAATTTGGTGTATCGGTGTCGCACTTCTCTGTGGTGGAGGTCGAAGCGTTGCTGAGGCCATGATCTTCGCTATCATTACGGACACAGTACCCGAATCCAACAGGCAAGCTTGGATTCAGAGGGCGAGGTGGATGAATTGCTGACGATGGCTCCTAGGTCATCATGGTTTCAGTGGGTTATGACCTCTGTACTTGCTTCTCAGCTCGTAGGCCCCGTGCTGTCAGGAGAGCTGGTTCAGTCATCGGTATGGATGCCGCTGTTCTTGTCCTTGGGCTTGGTACTCGGAGGCGGTGTCATCCTGGTGAGCTTAACACCAGAGACACTCAGGCTAAAGCAGCCTCGAGAGGAGGTAAGCATCGGGCCACATGACTATGGTCTGGAGTCTCCCAAGAGAACATATGCTATGGTCACTTTCAAGTCGATATTCTCTATGCCTCTCCTCTGGCTCATCCCCGGTGCTGTCATGACAGCCCCACTAGCGACAGCGCAGACTGATATCGCCATTCGCCTGATGCCCATACAGTTCAACTGGCTTGTCAACCGTTCAATACTTGTTGTATCTTTGCGAAGCTTGGTCACACTTCTCACCCTATGCATACTGCTACCTGTCACCACATGTATCTGGAGCAAACTTACACGCTCGTCAACTCATCGCAGATGCTCAATTCTAGCTCGGTCGAGTTCGTTGCTATTGTTAGCTGGCTGCCTCTGCATGATGATGGTAACAAAGGAGGCTTTCATCATTGCAGGCCTGGCCGTGTCGGCGCTGGGCTCGGGTCTACCTATGCTCTGCCGCGCCATGTTAGTTGGGATGACAGGGGAGGAGAGAGCCGGGATGCTGTTCGGGCTGCTGGGGGTCTGTGAGATCCTGGGGTTTTTCGCTTGTGAGACAAGCACGGGGGCGTTGTTTGGGATTGGGCTGAAGACGTGGTTGGGGATGCCATTTTGCTTGGGAACAGCAGCTTCTCTTATCATCAGCCTAACCACATGGCTAGTCCCACCAAGTTACTGAACACTGGAGAAGGCTGATCAGTTACTGTATCATTGATGCAATGTTGACCAGCATATCTCGTCTGGAGCTGGCGACTGACTCCCTTTGATGACCATAGCACAGTTACCCTGGAGCATCGCCATTACTAACAGATTCCAACATTATTAACGTTACACATAAATACACAGTAGCTTCTCCACGGCAGCTGCTTCAAGATTCTATGCTCAAGGAGATCATTCTCAAATTGGAAGGTGAATAATCCACGCCATATGTCTTATCATTACCTGCACGGCGTTAATGTCGCGGTGTTTGCCTGTGACACCACTCGCAAACGATTGTGGAAGATTGGCAGATTTTTTCGAAAGAAACCAGTGTTGAAGGTTCCAGGGACTTGTCATTGAGACAAATCCAGGCCTCGGTGTCATGATATTATCTTGCTCGACATAGGCGCCGAAATTGGCCAATGCCAGCGTACCCTGATCTCACCTTGTGCAAGATGGACCGGACCAGTAGGAACAGCTCGAATGTCTGCAAGTCACGAATTCTCACGGTTTTCTTTTGCCATGTCAAGGCCCATCTAGAGTAAATAGTGAAAAGTCAAAACTGATTGGGCTTGGCTTAGATCAAATGCCCCGTCAAAAGAATCAGCAGATCAGAGGTACATAGATGAGACAAGGGAATGCAAGGGTATATGCAATAATACCCAATTATGTTATGTTATGCAACTCTGTCGTGTGTCAACCGTGGCAGATTTCGCCAAATACCATTCGACCTTGACTTGGCTCTGTTCAACCTCAATTGCCCTGAAGTTCTTACTTCCGAGCTCCGAGAGCTGTGTATCTCGCGGAGAGACGAGGTATAAAAACGACCATAACGTCATATCGCCGACTTGTCACATGATAGACTTATCTGTAACGACACCAATTACACTCAACTGAGCAGTTTATAAAGACTCTTCTCTACTCAGACAGAAACTTGACAGTACCCCAAGTACCAGACCAGCCTCCAAGAAACGACAAGAGATGGCGGCCCTAAAAATCGAGACAGAAGAAGCTCTTTGGCGTGTCATTCACACAACACCTATTATTGATCATCATGCCCACCCCCTTCTAAAGCTGAATGCTATAAGAAAACATCCCCTCCTATGCATCGCTACCGAGGCCAACGGAGATGCCATTGAAGACTCAAAGACAGGTTTGGCACATCTTCGTGCTGTAAAGGTTCTTGCCAATCGTCTAGGCACCGAGACAACTTGGGAAGCCGTTGAGGCTGCTGTCGCCAGAAAGCAAAAGGGAAACTATGATGAGTGGATAAAGACGTGCTTGTCAGGCATCGAAAACATCTTGGTCGATGATCTTCTGGGCGACCCGGCTGATGTTGAGCCTTACCACACACTCAATGCCTATACAAGAAGCCCCAACAAGCGCATCCTTCGAATCGAAGAGGTTGCAGCGAGCTGTATCGAGAAGGCCTGTGGTCAGTTTTCACACCCCTCAGAGGCATTCTCAGGATCTGTAGAGAATTTTATGAACGCCATCTATGATGCTCTCGATGACCCGGAAATTGTTGGCTTCAAATCTGTTATCTGCTATCGCACAGGCCTTGCTGTCACCCAAGTCACCGACCTCGAGATTATCATGCAGCAGTTCCAGCTCATCTTTGACACCAGGAAAGAAGACGGCGCTCAGCCATTCGAGAGACTTGATCATGAGCCACTCAACGATTACTTCCTGCACATCCTGGCGGGCTTGATCCAGAACAGTGAGGATGAGCACAAGAAACCTATCCAGTTTCACACTGGTCTTGGAGATAACGATATCACACTATCCAAGTCGTCGCCCGCACATCTACAGGAGTTCATCAAAACATACCCAGATGTGCCGATTGTCCTTCTTCATGCCAGTTACCCTTTCACTCGTGAAATGGGATACTTGGCGAATGTTTACGGCAATGTGTATGCCGACATTGGCGAAGTATTCCCCTTTATCAGCCGCGAGGGTCAAGAAGGTGTGGTCCGACAAATCCTAGAACTCTGTCCAGTATCAAAGATACTCTGGAGCACCGACGGACATTACTTCCCGGAGACTTACATCATAGCAGTAAATCAGCTCCGGGAGGTGCTGCAGACTGTGCTTGCGGATTATGTCCACAGGGGAGATATGACCTGGACACAGGCTGCTCAGCTGGTCCAAGACATTCTCTTCCACAACGCCAACAAGCTGTATGATCTGAAATTGGAATTCAAGCCATTGCCGCCGGACTCGAGTCAAGGGCTGGAGTCTTCTGAGCAAACGCATGTGGCGACACTGGCCAGATTCCTCAAGAATAAGGAAGAACCGAGGTTCTTGCGGGTGACCTGGACTGACTTCATCGCAATGTCCCGAGCGAGAGCAATTCCTATGCGCCGCGTCTGGTCTATGCTGCGAAACGGCGAAGACTTTACACTCGGCGTGACAAAGGCTGGTCTTGGAATCGACCAGAGAGATTCGCCGGTGCCTACTATCACACCAACAGGGGAGTATAGATTACATCCCGATCTGGGCAGCCTTCGGATTGGTCCTCGTAGGGGGCATATCAGTGTCATGGGTGACTTCAAAGAAAAGGACGGCACACCAGCGCCTTTCTGTACGCGCAACCTCCTAAAGAAGACACTCAAGCAGGCAGCTGAACAGGGACTCGAGTTTACGCTCGGATTCGAGATCGAGCTCGTGCTTTTCCGTCGCGGTCACGAGAACAAGTTTGAACCACTTGATAGCGATGGGCATATGTGGTCGGTCACTCGGGCTCTGGACCACGAAGCAGTGATTGAGGTCCTTGAAGATGCCGTTGAACAGCTCGATGCTGCTGGTGTGTATATTGAGTTGATGCACCCCGAAAGTGCTAATGGGCAGTACGAGTTTGTTTTGCCAAAGGCATCGGCGCTCGAGGCAGTTGACACTCTCCTCTACACAAGAGAAACCATCAGCGCCTGCGCTGCAGCAAAGGGATACCGCATGACGCTTCATCCTAAGCCATATGCCATGTCATGCGGAACAGCAGCGCATATGCACATGTCTATCTCATCGCCTATCGGATCGGATAAACAAGTCTACGAACCCTTCTACGCAGGCGTGCTGAAGCATCTCCGGGCCATTGCGGCGTTCACGTACAGCAGCATGGTCAGTTACGAACGTGTTGTAGACGGCTGCTGGGCCGGCGGGACTTGGGTAACATGGGGTACCCAGAACCGTGAAGTGCCACTACGTAAGATCGAGGGTAGCCACTGGGAGATCAAGTGCATCGACGGACTTGCAAATCCCTACTTATCTCTTGCGGCAATCCTATTAGCGGGTACCAAGGGCGTTGCTGACGAGGAAGAGCTGGTCTGGAAAGACTGCGCCAAGGACCCTGCAGTGCTGTCTTGGACAGAGAGAGAAGAGCTCCATATGAGTGCAAGATTGCCTAGAAGCATACAAGAGGCGCTCGCGGCGCTGGGTCAAGACGAGGAGCTGACTGCACTACTTGGACCCGAAATTGTCGAGAGATTCATCGACATCAAGAAGGCAGAGACAGCTATTTTGGAGGAGATGGGAGTTGATGAGCGGCGACAGTGGGTTATGGAGCGATACTGAGGCTGACTGACGGTGACCTACGTCGTTGACATTTGATCGAGGAGATTGATATTGGCTAATAGACTGAAAACTTGCATCTTCAACAAGGCTTTCTGTACGTATTAGTAAATTCATCTCGCCCGTCAGCTGAAACATTTGATGCCCAGTGTCATGATGGTGACTCCGCAACAATGGGGCACGTTTTAACATGGACAGGGCGTTCGCGAAACCCGCGGTCCTGGGTACGGTCCCAGGGATTATAGATTACATGGCAACAATAGCAATCTGTAGCTTTGTTGAAGATGAAACTAGACTGCAGCAGAGTGGCAGTTGGGGGGGGACGAGGTGGCTTGTTCGAGGGGTTTCTCCGCTGGAATGAGGCGGTCTACATAATTAGTGTCTATGCGAAGCTAGCTAGCTACCTCCAACGCCGCTGCATTCCATTCGATTCGTTCCGTTGTTTGTTGACGTTGGAATGAAAGTCTCTAACGATATGATCCTTGCGCTTATCATAAGGAGTTATCCACAGACCATGGTGCTGGGTTTGATCTCTGATAGGGTTATGCAAAAGGTCTGGACCCTATGGATCGTATCATATCATTTAAAGGTGCCTCTGAAAGTGGATCGCCTGTCCCAAGCAAAAGTTGCTGTCGATCCAGCCTCGAAACTCAGATCTAGGAATTAAGAAAGCTTGGCTGACGACCCCACTAATTCTTGTTTTTATCCGGGGTCTGCTTCTTCACGGGGCGTGGAAATTAACGACGGAGTAGAGAGCCCATCAAAGGCCTAATGTCCGTGACCAGCTTTTCTTCCTTTTTAACTATTTAATCTTGAGATCATGCTTCAAGGGACTGAGGCACCAAGACCAGCCTAGGAAAAGTGCCCTGACTAGAGACGAGCCTAATAACGCCGGTCGGCTGCTCTTTGCGCTACTTACTCGACTTTGCCGTCCGTTGACATTTGCAATTGACAGTGAATTTGCCATGGAGATGAGTGGAACAGACGTTTCAAACGGAATCCACAGCAACATTCTTTTGACGGAACATGCGTATGCTTATCAAGACCAACAACTCGCGTACAGATGGTATCTTCAAACCTTCTGTATGCCTACACTTCATGTTTCTTCGCAAGATTGACTTTATGTAGACTGTACACTTGGGCTGGCCAGGCAAACCTTATTCATGAACAAAAAATCCCCATTTCTCAGCTGGCCCTGTCAGCGGAAAAATCACCGTGTCGCGCGTCGCATCCAGCAAATTCCACCCGTTGATGGCTGAAGCCAGTACCCTGGGAACTAACTAATCCCGTCCAACGGTTCAATTTACCATGTCCGTGCATTTCGTTGTTTCTTTCAAAAGGGCCTTCCTCGTTGTTGATCAATGTACGCGATCGGCCGGGCTGTGGACGATCACTTCCTTTAACTAGCATGGCCATGTCCATCACCCGTAGCCGAACTCAATCTAGCATGGAGTTTGTTTGTCAAAAGTCCAATAAGCACTTATCGTCAAAGGGGATAATATATGCGGAAGAGTTGTCGGTTGCCAATATTCCTCATGGCTGATGCTGTGTTTGCACACAAGTAAAGAGAGAATGCCTTCTGCTATGCTCATCCTTGATATTGCATGATATGGATCCTGGGGATTAGTCTCTTTGTGGTTTAGGTTTCTGAGTGGCTTGACCACTAACAGACCAGCCAGAAATCCGCGAAACGGGCCAACAGCTCGTAGCTTATTCTGTCCGTAACTGATACCCTATTATTTAGTACCTAGTAGGTAGTCACTTACCTTTTAGGTACCTTGGTCTACCTCGACGTGCGTATCCTGCGCAACCCGTTCGGTCCGGTAACAATCCGTATTATTGACTTGCTTCTTCATCCAGCTCCAGTTTCTCTCGAGCTCCAGGGCAATTCCGCATTCTCGAGTTCCCCATGTTGATTTACACCAAGGATTTGAACTTGGTCCAACCAGTCCTCGAAAAAATATTGCCTCAAAATCCAAGCCGCACATGTACGTTCTTACAACAGCCGTTTATTGAGCCTCCCCTCCACGCGTCGGCTCCTCCAAGGGACCAAGCTTTTACCACTCTCATGCGACAGTTCAGCCTACAGAATGGCCTAGTGGCCCAGACAGCTTAGTACCCACGCATCCCCAAGAGACTTCGCCGATCGCTACCGTTTTCAACAACACTCTCCTCCCCATTCTCCATCCATAATCCATCTCCCCCAGCTCTTACATACTGTACATCCCCAGTCCTGGTGTATCCGCCAGCTGCAGCTGCGACTTCGCACGCACTCGCACTCCTCACCCTCCTTTTAGTTCGAGCCAGCAAAAGATCGCGTACTCACCTAGCAAATAGAGCCGAGGTTTGTAGGAGGACACTTCGACCTTATTCCAGACCTTGTTGTCGAAACAGCTACCGGTCCCGGGAAGGCCGAGTCAGCATACCACAGTCTCACTGCAGCTTTCGCCTCCCTTGGCTGTGTTTGTCGATCAACTATCCACAACCATCAAGTCTCTCCACGACGAGCATCTCGAGTAATTCTAGGCGACGGCCATAGCGACAACCAGCGAATACGGAGTACGATCCCAAACTTTCACGTCGAGCCGACTGTTCAAGATCAAGGCGCCGGGGGCGAGCCTCCTCAACTTCAACTGGCTCTAATTCCAATTCAGCTTTTCAGCACGACTTCCTTCGTCTGCGCCTTGCACTCAAGCGTCCCAACGCAACCGACGATGCCGCGTCCCCGCGCTCGACCCTCTAATTCTTCCTTCTAGCCCGCCTACCATGAGGATCGCCATTCGTGAGCAGCTTGCAGCCCTTGTTCTTCTTGCCGTTCTCATCTCCCTCGCCATTGTCTCTATTCCAACATGGATCTATGTCAATCGCTTTGTAGTCGACATCGAGCGCGAGGGTCTGCAGCTCACGGCTTCCCTCAAGGCATCCCGGATCTCTGCAGAGCTCGGCCTCATTGAGACCATTGCCATGACTATTTCTTCTCGAATTCTCGTTCAATCAGCATTTACAAATTTCTATAATACTGGTAACCGAAACTGGGAAGATGCCCGCGAAGACCTTGAGAGTGCACTGGCTGTCAGCACCAGTTCTGGCCTGTTGCAAGTAAGGCTATATTCGAGGAATGACACGGGGGCTTCCAATGGCGGTTTACTCAACGTGACCTCCCTTTCTGCACCGGAGATCATTCTGCCTTATGGCAGTTCAACTGGCTCCGAGATTCGACTCGGCGACACTGATGAGGGCTACCCACCGACTCTCTTTCCTAATCTCACATATATCAATCTTGATCGGCCAAGTTCTCAGCGCAATAACACAACAGCTTTTGCGGCCCAAGCATTCCCGGATGTTAGGATTGCCCGCGATGGTGGATTATTACTCGGGCCGCTAGTTCTCAATGAAAGTGCAGCTCTCCTTTCCGTAACAATTCCTGTTCGGGACAACAACGACACTTTTATCCTTGGTTACATGACTGTGGTTACGCTTGCCGAGTCACTCACCGCGGTTCAGGATTCTCGTGAAGGATTGGGAAAGACGGGTACCGTCTTGCTCATTGGTCCTACTGATCGGTCAAATCGGTTTAACAAAACTCAGCCCGCCAGCAATGCGACCTACACCCCCAACCGTGATGAATTTGGTAATGTGATGGTCAAATTTGTCCTCCCTCCTAAGAATCCGGAAGGACAGAAGGATCGTCATGATGTTCATCAGTTTGTCAGCGAGACTGGTAACAGAGCATTTCCTGTCAAGTATTACCCAGCAGCCTTCGATTCGTTCACAAAACATTATGATACTGTCAATAACGCCAGCGCTCTCCTCAACACACACAACGAACAAAACGCCCGTGTCGCAGTTGGATTTGCTCGAACGCAAACTCCTCTGGCAAATTGGACTGTCATCGTCGAGAAAGCCAGATCAGAAGCCTATAAGCCGATCAACACTTTGCGGAACATCCTGCTTGGAACCGTGTTCGGTACTGTCGGCTTGATAGCCTTGCTGGTCATTCCATGTGCTCACCTTAGTGTGTTGCCCATTCGAAAACTCAAAGCTGCCACAGAAAAGTCAATCAACCCCCCAGGATACGATGACTCGTTCATCGATTCGGACTCCGAGTTCGGAGAGGAGATTCCAAGTTCTGGAGGAATATCACGACGATCGAAAAAACGAGGACCAATAGCGAAATTTATTCGAAAAATGCAGGGAAAGTCGAATGGGCCGAGTTCACATCGAGATATTGCTCGTCGAATGTTCAAAATCCCTGCAAAAGTCGATGACCGGAAGCACTTCGTTACGGATGAGCTAACTGAGCTGACACGAACCTTCAACGATATGAGTGACGAATTAGTAAAACAATATCTTTCCCTTGAGGTCAAGGTGGCAGAGCGAACAAGGGAGCTGGAGGAGAGCAAGAAGGCAGCGGAGGCGGCTAATGAGAGCAAGACGCTTTTCATTGCCAATATTTCCCACGAACTGAAGACGCCCCTGAACGGCATTCTTGGCATGTGTGCCGTATGTATGGAAGAGAACGACATCGTCAGGATTAAGCAATCCTTGAAGACACTCTACAAGTCAGGCGACTTGCTGCTTCATCTCTTGGAGGACTTGTTGAGTTTCTCCAAGAACCAGATTGGCCAGCAGCTCAATCTTGAACTGAGGGAGTTCCGACTGGCCGATATCCGATCACAGATTTTGACCATTTTCGACAAGCAGGTTCGAGAAGGAAAGATCAATTTCTCGGTAGAGTTCATCAGCTCCGACAATATCGACATCAGCACAAGTCCAGACAGAACAAATGGGGAGATAAGATTACCAGCACTTGGCCCCCATGGAACTGGAAGATTAAAAGACATGTGTCTATGGGGCGATCAACACCGAATTCTTCAGGTCATCATAAACTTGGTGAGCAACAGTTTGAAGTTCACGCCTCACAATGGCAGCGTCTCAGTCCGCATTAAGTGTCTTGGAGAAGCAGAAACCGTTGCTGAGAATGAAAGCCGTGCGTCATCAATGTCGAAGAACTCACGGAACAACTCACGAACTGGGCGTCCTCGACAACGTGGAAGCGCCAGCCCAGCAAACTCGGGAGGCTCAGGAAACCGAAACTCGATCCCGAAGTTCAAGGGCGCAGGAACCGCCCTGTCCATCAACCCTATGGACCCAAAGGCAACTCCTCATGTCCTGGTCCGGGAGCGATCCCCTACGCCCCCTCCACCAGGCGCCAAGTCGTATGTATTCGAGTTTGAGGTACAGGATACCGGCCCCGGCATACCTGAGCACATGCAGCAAAAGGTTTTTGAGCCTTTTGTCCAAGGAGATCTGGGTCTGAGCAAGAAATTCGGCGGTACTGGATTGGGATTGAGTATCTGTCACCAACTCGCAGGCCTCATGGGTGGTTCTATCAGCCTGCGTAGCACTCTGGGTGTCGGCACAACCTTCACTATGCAGATTCCACTAAAATACGTGAAGGATCGGTAAGTGTGCACTAGAAAAATTGCCATCAAGTTACTAATAGTTAGATCCAGAACTTCCAGCACTGCATCCAGCAGTGTGAAATCCCGCCCAGCGAGTGTAGATGCTAGCGACATAGAGCCGCAGCGCGTTGCTCCCGGTACCCCGAAGCCTGCAGCCGAGACCAAGTCAGCCGGTGCACTCAACCCACAACCTCGGTTGGTCGGATTAAGTCAGCCATACTTTGCTGCTGACCCTCCATCTATCAAGAGTGCAGAACAAAAGATGGCGGAGATTGATCGTGCCATCGCTAGTAAGGGTGGTCAAGGCAGGTTACGCGTTCTGGTTGCCGATGATAACTCAACCAACATCGAAGTTGTCAGCCGCATGCTGAAACTTGAGGACGTCTACGATGTGACGATTGCGAAAGACGGCCAAGAGGCCTATGACTTGGTGAAGGCAACAATGGAGAAAAACCAGGCATACGATGTGATTTTTATGGACGTCCAAATGCCCAACCTTGATGGGCTGCAAAGTACTCGACTTATCCGTGAGATGGGTTACACATCTCCCATCGTTGCTTTGACAGCCTTTTCAGAAGAGAGTAATGTTAAAGAATGCATTGACTCGGGCATGGACGAGTTTCTCGCCAAGCCTATCAGACGGCCGGCCCTTAAACAAGTGCTGAAGAAGTTTGCAACAATCCCAGAGGAGCCGGAAGACGAGAAGCGCTCTTCTTCGCTGAAACCGAAGGCTAGAACGAACGGTAATGCGATTCAGCCACACAAGGAGGGCGAGAACGGCGCGCCACGAGAGAAGCATGGATGAGCGGTTTATCTCTGATTTGCAGTGCACCTACAGAGCCCACGGCTAGGAATATGAGCGAAGAGTGACTCGTCCCGAAGACAGACATATCTTTACTAAAGGGACAAAGATTCCCATACACCAACTCAAACGACATACATCTCTTACCTATTTGTTTCAAGCTGCAAAAGTCTAGCGGGAGGAATTGTCTTTTCTGGAGTTTAAGCATTTTTTCTATCAAATTTTTTAGGGGGGAGCGGATCAGGAAAAGAACCGCTCCCGTGTCTTTTGGCTTGTGTGGGCCATTTTCACGCACATTGACGAGTATGGCGACTTCTCTATACTCTATTTCGATCGTATTTCTGGTTTTTGCCATCACATACAGTTGATCGGCGCGCACGTATATAGGCGTACACGTTTTGTCCTATTACAGTTATCATTTGCACATGTTTGCGGATACTGAAAGTGGAATACAAAGGTGGTCTCAGTTACAGCATAGCAAGAGGAGGCATACGAGGAAAAGAGAGGACGGACGAGAGAAGAAAGAAGAAGGAAGAAAGAAGAGGCGTATATACATACTCATGTAATTATATATATACGCATAATAGGCGGCGAAGGAAGAACAGAAATTCGTCACTTGACACATTTGCATGACTCGATGCATCAGCTCGTTGTGACATGTTGAGAAACAAATAGAGGGCTGTGGTCAGACCGGGAAAGCTACCTGATTGTTTCCTACATTTGGGACAGAGGCCAATGTTGGTTGAGGCAAGTTGCCGAGACTATTGCAGGACGTGAGAAGCTGGTCAGCAAGGAACTTGATTCCAGGACTATTCTTAGGTTTCCATCCAAGAAGGCGCAGTGGCAGAGTGGTCTAATGCGATAGACTAGAAATCTATTCTCTTCGGAGGCGTCTGTTCGAATCAGGCCTGCGTCGGTGGTAATTTTTAGCCAGATATATATATATATATATTTTCTGCTTTTTTTTTATTATTAAATTATCCTGGTTTTTTTTCTTACTAACTATTAAGTATTATTTAATAAGTTTTTAATATATATATATATTTATTTATATAATAACCTAAGCATACATACTTGGTTATCTCACTGACAGCAGGGAATATTTCAGGTGTCTTTTACCCCGATAGACTCGTAGCCAACGGGGTCCGAAAGCACTCCGCTATAGCGCATACCTAAGCCACTAGATGTGGTATTTCGGTAAGGTACGCTTTAATCATGGACTTGCAGGAGGAAACTTCAACCTCTGGTAGGAATACAAAAATTGAATAAAAGCTCATGATTCAGAGCCTGCTTGATTTGAAGTCGCCTCAGGCGAAGCCCGGTTCCCTGTAATAGTCAAGTTGTCGATATTTTCCCGTAACCTCTAGGATGTGATAGGAATTCAAAGGAGGCGGGTAACATGGAAGGAGCAGGAGCTAGAGGTACGTACCTCTTCAACACACACGTAAGGCTTCACGAGCCACAGCGCGACCGTTATAACCATTCATCCTATCCCCGTCAGCTTCATCCATAAGTCGCATCCCCCCTTCCCCCCTTCCACATATCGACTCTCTATCAACAAAAATACCCTCACATCGCGCAGGAGGAATTTCAGACCATTCGACGAATTCCGAAGACGATACAATGGCCGACGAGCAGCCTCGTGGCATTGACCACACTGATTCCATCGATTCAAATGATGGCCCGAAGCAGCCGGACAAGAAGAAGAGCCGTCGCCCTGCGAGTGAGTGTGCCTCGGGGATGCGCGCGAGGCGGGAGAGAATTCATATTAATTGATGCCTTGTAGATACTGCCTTTCGACAACAGCGTCTAAAGGCCTGGCAGTATGTTATATCTACCTTACCCTCATCCCATTTACTCAATCGCCCCCCCCCCCCCCATGCTGCGACAGGCCCATCCTCACACCAAAGACTGTCTTGCCTCTATTCTTCGCCATCGGCATTATTTTCGCTCCCATCGGCGGTGCTCTTCTATACGCGAGCGCCCAGGTACAACTCCTTCGATTCCTCTCGTTAGACTATACCCGCCAAACCCAATTCTAATGCGCAAACCTAGGTACAAGAGATCCGACTCGATTACACTGATTGCATCGAGAAAGCTCCCAAACTTGACAAGGGCAGCGGCTTCAGTGGTATGCCTGGCAGTGCTGTCAGCACCGCATTCAAGAGTTCCAACACTTCAGTGAATGCGCAGTGGGCCAAGGAGACCGAAGTCAACGTTACGCTTGACAACGGTGTCAACGTCACGAACCCTCGATGCCATCTCAAGTTTACCATTCCAGAGGAGATGGGCCCGCCTGTTCTCTTCTACTACCACCTTACCAACTTCTATCAGAACCATCGCCGCTATGTCCTCTCCTTCGATACCGACCAGCTCAAAGGCCAGAAGCGATCTTACAAGGACATTCATAACTCGGACTGCACTCCGCTGTATGGTGAGGGCAACAAGCCTTACTATCCCTGCGGACTGATCGCCAACTCCATGTTCAACGACACCTTCTCCAGCCCTGTGCTCTCGAACCCCCCCAAGGCCAGCAGTAATGATACGTGGGTATACCATATGCAAAACAACACCGGCATCTCATGGGACAGCGACAAAGATCTCTACGGCGAAACCTCGTACAACTACACTGACATCCTCCCCCCTCCCAACTGGCACGATCGCTACCCCGATGGATACACTAAGGACACGCCTCCTCCTAACCTCAAGGAATGGGAGGCTTTCCAGGTCTGGATGCGGACGGCTGGTCTTCCTACTTTCAGCAAACTGTACCAGCGCAACAACACCCAGGCCATGTGGTCCGGGACCTATGATCTCGTCATTGACTACCGTAAGTCATTGTTTCCTCATGTTGAGCAAGCATATATAACCTCGATATAGGCTTCCCTACTCTTGAGTACAAGGGCACCAAGTCGGTCATCATTTCTACTCGAACCGTTATTGGAGGACGCAATCCTTTCCTCGGTATTGCCTACGTTGTTGTCGGTGGTGTTTGCATTGTTCTGGGCACCGTCTTTACAGTTACTCATCTCATCCGACCTAGGTTTGTCCCCTAGTCTGACAGTCGTTGACCTTATGCTAAACCCATGATAGAAAGCTTGGAGATCACACTTATCTCTCGTGGAACAATGCCCCTGGTGCAAAGTCTGGTCCTAGCACTGCCGCCGCTTCGGGTCGCGAACTCCGTCCTGGCGAAGCTTAGACAGCTCGCGACGATTCGCGCGCTCTTCTCGCAGCTCCTACAAGCCCATCTCCCACGTCTTTCAGATCACCGCCCAGTGCATCAGGTGGTCTCCTGATCCCTCCCTGATCCCTCCCTGATCTCCACCGTCCTAGGTCACGTTCACCATCAAGGATGTGAGTTATTCAGTACTCAAAGGCTAGTAGATGTCGTTCTGAGAGAGCGCTTTTGGTCATATTTGCTTGTCACGTTTCTCCACTATACGTCTCGTTGTGTTTCTGTACGACTACTCCCTTTTTGCGGTCTCTTGACTGTTACTTTACTTTTGGTTTCGGGAGACTTATATCATCAAACATTGGTCTCTTACATGTGTGCTAGCTATGTCGGCCTCGTGTGCCTCTTCACCCAGCAGGTGCCTGTCCTTTTGAACAATAAAATATAAGGAAAGGGGAAGGGGGAAGAGAAAGATTTGCGTTGGCTTCGTACTTATCTTTATATGGGTAGGGAGTTTGGGCGCGTTGCGACTCGGGAACAAGGATAGAATGAATTGAATTATCTACATGCTCTCGAGTCCATCACACGATCTGACATTTAGTAATAGATTGGATGCCATACTGCCTCTGAGACGTGGGTTGTCACAGAAGGACAGTTATATAACGCCAAAAATTACAATGTAAAATCGCTTAATATCATGAATTATCTTATTGTGACTGATACAACTGCCCTTTACCCATCCTGACCATATCGATATCGATATCGATGAACGAAGGAACTATTAAAAATCCCCACCACCAGACCAGCTATTTGAGATATGATGTTCCGCAGCCAACATGTCCCCTTGAAGGAGCTCGAGGGCCTGCAGCTGAACGTGAAAACCAAGTAGGAAATTTGTATCTTTTTTAGCACAAGTGGTGAAGCAACCAACCAGCGTCTTCTCATCCTAATTTCACGGCCAAAAAAGAAATGCCATCTTCTCACCCCGAAGCCTAGTCATTATGTCACCGTCTAGCGCTTGCGCTTCTTGCCGCCTCGGTCTTCGTCCTCCATGGCACTCTCACGATCGCGCTTCTTGGCCTTGCGCTCGAGCTCATCCCAATCTTCACCCTCTTCGTCACTGTCTAGCTCTGCATCTTCGTCGTCATCGCTTGCATTGCTGCCGAAATCGGATCCTTCGTCACTAGATTCAGACTCCTCATCGAATTCGTCCTCGTCCATCTCAAAGGCCGATTCTTGCTCAGACTCACCCTCACCATCATCATCGTCAGAGTCAGCTTGCAGGAAAGACCAACCACCATCGGCAAAGAACTGGTGGGTGTCTGCAGTGACTGTCTTCATGATAGTTGGCCAGTTGAGGTTAAGAGGACCTTCTGTGTAGGCAATATCGGAGGAGTCGAGCCATTCCTTGACCTGGTCAAGGAACTCGACGGGGATGGTGTTGACGTGATAAGGGGGTCGTGTAAAATCCTTGAAGACAAAGACCATATCAAAGTTCTTCAGGCCGAACTGAACACGTTCCAGGTGGGCAATCTCAACTTCCTCAATGGTGATGACCATAAAAGGAGGCTCGACAACCTGAATGAGACAGTCCGTGGTAGGCTGCACAAAGACATTGCTTCGAAATGGCACACCATGGAAACCAAGGTCACGAACAGGCATGTCGACCTCGATACCTTCGTTGCGACCCGCCTCAGCAATCTTCTGAGCAAAGCCTTGGAACAATCGATCCAACTCGGCTCTGCGACGTCGTTCCTCTTGTTCTGCCTCGAACTCATCCTCGTCACCATAACGGTACTTTCGCTTGCGGTTACCCGTCTCATCGAACTGAATATCTGTGGCTTCTCGGTAGAACTGAACATCCTTCGTCTTCTTCTTGTTTCCAACAATGATCGGGTCCTTGAGATGAATGTGAATGATGACAATCAACTCGTGCTGACAAGGTTGGAAAAACAGGTGCTTGACGTTGGAAAATAGTATATCCACACGGTGTTGTGCGTTGAGGGGTGAGATATATCGAATACCGTTCTGGTGGATCTCGACCTTGCCTGGTACTCGCTTGCCTTCCATCGCTGGACGGATATAGACGTTGTCCAGCACAGCTGGTCGTCGGTCTGAGTATCGGTTAGCATCGACTGATCCGAAAACATGTTTAGCCTTAACTTACTCCTTATCTCGACGAGTTTGTCCTGCTCGACGACATCCTCCATGTCCTTCTTTTCCTGCTCCTTCTTAACTACGTCGCGCTTCATGTTGGAGATCTGAGTCGCTATTTCATTGTATCTCTCACCATCAGACGATCGGAAGGTCAAACTTCGGACGAAGTGCGCCGATGCATCTTCGAAGGGCTGGTCATCCTTTCGGCCTACGCCCTGACCAGGGGAAAGGAAATTGATACGCAGGAATGCCCAGTCACCCTCGTCGCTTTTACTTGCGTTCTTGATCGTGTTGATGTGGAAAGGAACAGGGCGACCCATGATGGGCAAAACGACTGTGTTGTTCTTGATATCGACAACAACCTCGAGGTTCTTGATCTTACTAGGAAACTGATTGTCTCTCTTGTAAGACTCGAAACGCTTGAACTTCTTGACCTCACCACCGTTCTGGCCACTCGTGGATTCTGAAAATCTGGCAAGACCCTCCCTTTGCTTTCTCGCTGCAAGTTCCTTTTGGTGCTCCCGACGCTTCTTCTCAAGGTCGTCGTTAGCGACTTGGGTTGTGCGTTCCGAGCGAAGTCTTGTGCTTGTGATGTTCTTGGTCGCAACGGCGCCAACTCGTGAATCCTTCTTCTCTTTCTTAGGGGCAGGCTCTGCTTCCTCGTCATCCTTGAAGAAGAACGAGTTGGCATCAGCGCTTGTTGGCGCCTCAGCCGTGAACACCACGGGTTCTGCCGAAGTGACTCGAATGGTGTCGGTTAGGACGAGCGCATAGATCTTGCTGTTTTTATCCTGGGGGGACGGGTTCTCAATGTCTTGGAACCCAGTGTTGATGATGAGAGTCATGCCGTCCTTCAGAACCCGCTGGTTCTTGGCGTTGAGAATCAAAGTAGGATCCTTGTTCTCTAATCCAATACCCCACCCAACGTTCTTTAGGAAATGCTTCTCCATTTCTGGCTTCTTGCTCTTGATAATGCTGATGGCCCTCCCATAAACCTCCTTTGCTGTCATACCATCACGAATCTCCTTGATGATAGTGTTGTGGATGAGAGTAAGAAGTTTATAGTTGCTCTCTTGAGACTTGTTGGGGTCGACGAGGTAAGTTCGGGCGATGGTAGAGCAGTATGACTTGTATCGAAGCCCCATGGCGGCAATGATGATGTTCGCGTGAAGGTTTTCGTCGTTGGGTTCAGCGGCAAATCGAAGATCGTACTTGCCACCACTCTGGATTGAAGGTCCCAGAATCCAGTCCAACTGAGCAGGATCGAGGTCCGAGGGAAGTTTGCCCTTGCTAGGCAACTCGACTGTCTTCCAGAATTGGTTGTCGTCGAGCTTCTTGTCAACCTTGTCGGCGAGTGCGGAGTGTTTGACTTTCTTTTCGGCATCGAGGATGTTGGACATCTCGTCGAGGAAGTAGGGGGTCATCAAGGCAACACAAGCCTTGGAGGCGGTTCGCATGGCTCGGAGTTCGCTCTCGTCCTTTACGGCAAAGGCGTGGGTAGATAGGGCGGCGGAAATGTCGACCTGGGTCACATCCTTGCACTGATCGCTGAAGAACTTCTTCCACTCATCGACGAAGGGTCCTCGGGAGGTGTCTTTGGCAATGGTGCCGACCTTATTCTGAGAAGCATTTGTTAGGACTGAACGTCAATGAATCTTTAACCGACTTACTCCTGCCTCCTTAATCTTATCGGCGAGCTTAATGAAGAGCTTCTCGTTTTCGGCGGCATCCTTGCCTCGCACGAGGACTTCGATTGGGAATCGGCCCCCTTTCAGCTGTTCGAGATGTTTGGCTAGAAAAGAGTTAGTATGAGTCATTTCGCGCAGGCAGAAATGCGGTCGCACCTTTCTTCGCTGTTGTGAGAATGTACAACGTGTCCAGGGTGAACAGCATAAGGGTCGTCGGAAACTCGTATCCAAGAAGCCAGAACTAAGATATTGTCAGTACATGCATCCCGCATTCGTTTCGAGTCGTCGTGGGATCGCATACGTGAATCGCATTGTTCTTGTGAAATTCGGGGATCTCTTCAACCTTGCCCATCATCACTATGAGGGACTGAGCGCCGTTGAACAGGCCATCCTTGGAGCGCAGGTCGTTCTTCCAGGCAGTGACAAAGTGGGAGATGCGCTCCTGGAAGAGCTTGTTGTCAATCTTGATCTCGGCCATCGTTTCTGATGGAATCGTGATCGAGAGTGACGGGGGAAAGCTGAAGGAATAAAGAGCTGATGACGAGAGGTTACGACGACGCGAGAAAAAGTGTGGTCGCGTTAATGATCCAAGCTGGAGCTCCCTATCACGTGATGTTCCTCAACGCGTTCCTTGGGTGACTGAGGTGATGATGCAAGCTACCTACTAACCTACCTATCTTTTGGTGAACGAAGACAGCCTGAGGAATTAACCATGGCAGGGCAGTACTGACTCCAAGCCATGAACAGTCCGAGTTTACTTCAGGTATCTTCGGTTTTTTTTCTTTTTGGTAAGCTCTGATAAAAACTGCTTCTTTTGAGTGCTAGAAGGGTGCAAGTTTCGAGAGATGAAAGCCCATCAAAGCACAGTTGAGTTGGTGGAGCAACCAAGTTTAGGGATGTCTCGAGATGATGATTCGTGACGATGAACACAACCCCTCCCAAAGACGTGAGAGCATTTGTGATTCAATTTCTTGTGCGAATTCAGAAGGCGCCACAGATGTGTAGGTTCATCCCTTTAGATATAAGCATTGTCTCATAGTGCCTCTCCTCATCTGAGATCACACAGCCAGCAGTGGAGTAACGCCAATGCTTTTTATTGAAGACGGGATTAATTTGAATGCTATATTTGATCATGTTGCTTGCATAGTGTCTTTAGTAACATGAGTGAAGCAGATATAGAGTATCTGAGAACAAGCATAGAGCATACACAGTCACTTTTTGTCCGACCATCAGCTCAGTGCATGCTCCGTATCAGGTAGGTCACCCTGTATACTCATCAGCAACGCATCGAGGTATGAACACAGTGCAGAGTTCTAGAAATCCGAGGTCTAGAGGAACCGCTTTTCTACCATGAATGCACCATGATTGAGAGTGCGGAATGGAATACCTGAAACACCTACGACTTACACTCCAATCCTTTTATCCAACCTGGAAAGAACTCGATTGATACGGAATACTGCTTGATATTCTTTCCTGTAGTCTTCAGACTAGCTGCTTCTCACACCCGTACAATCTAAAAACATCAAACGTCAAATGCCGGAATTAACCTCCGTGTGTCGGCGCCGGTTTTCGGGAAGTGGAGTCGGGAGTTGCGATTCAAACCCGACCCCGCGCATGCCCGGGTGAACATATAACCAAACGCGAATACCATACCTCTCATGTAACTTTTTCTGTAACTTATAAGATACGCAGTTTCCTTCTGTAACATTATCTCTGAAAGCTCTTATATCCATATCGACTTACGCTACACTCTACCATCATGCGGGTTCCTTACGTCTCCAACCCTCCTGAGACCAAGTCCGAGGAGCATGCCGCCATTGTAAAGCGCATAGAAGAGCGTCGCGCCCCTCGACCTCTCCAGTCTCTGGATTTGGCTCTTCTTCACTCCCCTCACGTTGCTGATGGCTGGAACTCATTCCTCGGAGCTGTTCGTACCAAGACCTCTCTAAGCGACGACATTCGAGAGCTTGCAATTTCACGTATTGCTGTGTGCAACAAGGCCTGGTATGAATGGAAGCACCATGCGCCGCTAGCTGTCAAGGGCGGTGTGTCTGAGGCTGGACTCGAGGCTATCAAGGGTGAGGAACTTGGTGAGCGGCCGGCTGAGCTATCAGAGAAACAATGGGCTGTGCTGCTGTACACAGATGAGATGACGAGGAACGTTCAAGTCAAGGATGAGACTTTTGATCGCCTGCGGGAGTATTTCAACGAGCAAGAAATTGTGGAAGTCACAGCCACGGTAAGACAGTCCCTTGTCCCTCTGTAGTCACCCAACTCATCCTGACACCAACAGGTTGCATGCTACAACTGTGTAAGCCGTTTCTTGGTGGCACTCGACGGTAAGCTAACGTCATAAATTCATCTCCTTTCTAACTAGAACTAATAATGCTACAGTCGGGGAGAGAAATGGTACCGGCCCCGAAGCTATCTCTGGTCATTGATAGACAGTTGTGTCTTGCCAATTCCAGGTGTACCAGAAAATTAAAAATAGAAGAAGCATGTCCTAATCATGAATCGTGATTCATCAGACGAAAAACAAACAGAGTGTTAAGACTAAGACAATAGCAACCGTGCTAAGGAAGTACCACAACTTAAGGCCGCGGGAAAGGGGTATCATCCCATCTACAGAAGTGAAGTGAAACCAAGGAACCAAACTCCTCATGAACAAAGCCCCCAGGGCTCCACCCTCGCCAAACCAACCCGTCGTTAATCGTTGCTCATTCAACTATGCCTCCTATGGTCGCGGTGAGTGTCCGCTGTCATGCTGGGCTATGCTATTTTGTAAATATGTTGGCGACCACCTGGCCGCACTACGAACGCCGTGTAATGAGGATCGTGTAATATCCATGCTGTTTTTTTCGCACTTGACAGCCTGTAAGAGCTATGCCGTCAACCAGAAACCAAAACGAAAAGAAAACCATGAAGTCCAGGACCAAACCGATGCTTCAAGTTCACGGCGACTTGGAATATGACCTTGACATTGCGCGCTCAATTGAAGCATGACGCTGATGCATTTTAGGCGATGTTTGAAGCTCCTGAACGACTCCCGCCCAGCCCTTGCGACTAGGTTTTGGCATTAGCTCCGGGTGGTTAACGAGAGCCTGGGTGGTCAAACTGCGCAAGGGCGGACGGTTGATGATACCCTCCATTAAGCCTCTAGGAAGAGCAGGGCGGCGGGTCGGCGTTTTCAAAGCCGGTGATTTTTCCAGGTCCCTTGCCGTAGGTAGAAGGGGTGGCGGTGGCGGCGCAGAGGATTTCTCATGAGTAGTGGTGCTTGTTTGTGATGCGACAACGCCCATATAAACGACAAGGAAGCGCATGCGTAGCATGTCGAGTCTACGAACCCGATCCTCTAACCTCGATCGCTTCGACGCCCACAACAGCCTGGCGGAAGTCTTGAGCTTGGTGGTGTCCTCTTCGATCACCACGCTATTGATATCCTCGCGCAAATCATCACCCGTCTTCTGAATCTCCCTTAGAAGCCGTGTCAAGCGTATCTTATCATCAAGGCGCTGCACCTTTGCGACGTCACGATCATAGCTCTCATTCTCCTGCACAGAAAAGTCGGCAGTGTCAAGAAATGTTGCAATTTCGAGTGGTGCCGCTTGGTACGCGGCCGTGTAAGAGGAGGTGATCTGGACGAGGACGATGAGGGACAGGATGACAGCGATCAGAATGAGGATGATAGTCCACTGGAGCAGATTGAACTCAGCCATGGTTGAGCAGAGCGTCTAGATGGCGAGTCGAGGCGGAGGGTGAAGCTATCGCGCATGGTCCTTGGGGAGTTGTGTGTTTGTGGGAGAGAAAAGGGAGAGAAGGGGGAGAGGCGCACACAATATGCAGGTGAAAGGCAAGGGACATGAGCGATGACGAAGGGAAGAACAAGCGCAAGCGCAGCCAAATTCAACAACCCCAACAACCATGCCCTCCGTACAGTACTGTATCTTAACCTATCAAAGGGAATCCGCGCGTTTGTGTGCGCTCTAATTAACTAATAGAGGCACCTAATTTCTAGGCTCATACACAAGCCGAGCTTCCATATTCGTGATGGACCACTTGGTGCAGATGGCTGGGGATCGAGAAGAAAGCCCCCCTGCAGGTGCATCTGCAACTAACGATAGCCCATAAAGACAGGGCAGGGTATTCAAGTCAGTCAGTCATCACATGGTCATGGCCAGTCCAGTGGGATGCGATGCGCGACTTGATAGCGTTGTAGTTGTCTGACTGATACAACTTTGCATGGCCCATAAGAATGGGTAATAAGCGTGAGGTACCGTGATGATGATGTACGCGGAAGTGAGGGGCGGAAGAAACGGTCAAGACGGTATCTGGTGATGCTGACTGCTGGTGGTTTACACAAACCGTACGGAGTACTCAGGAACGATACGTAGCCGTCACAACTCGCTAATGTCATAGTTTAAGAGGATGCACCACAGGCCTGGTCAAGATTTGGCAGTATCCAAAAACTAATGCTGCGCTGCCGAACCGTCCAGCGGGTTTTCACCTTGCATTGGCGGATGGATTGCATTCCGAGTGGGTTCATCTGCAGGTTGAATATCACCATCGGTTGGACGTGACCAATTTTTGCAGGACACTACCTTAGTATGCTAGGCTTATTTGAGTAGAGTCTTGGATCCTCAGAGCGCATAAGCCTATAAAAGCATGGATATCGAGGTCCGGAATTAGGGTTGGGAGTACCTTGGTGGATCAAGTCTAGGGCTTGAGGGGGAGAAAGAGAGCTGAAAGACATTAATTTGTTGAGGTGAAAGTTATGAAAGAGATCTAGTACAGTACCTACATATTGGACATTTGAATATGGAGTAACACGCATGGCGATTCAAGGTCATGGAGGGGTAAGGAGAAGTTGGCTGGATTGACGTTGTTGTCATAAGTCGGAATAAACTTGATTCGTCACTGAAGGCTTTAGCCGCTGTTAGTATGGCACCCAGTAAAAAGTTCGCGGGCCGTTGAGGGCGTGAGCGAAGTGGTGCCAATGGAATTATTCCTCTTCTCTCCTCTTCCTTGTCCCTTCAGGCAAGGTTTCTGACATCCCACTTACTTCATCGATGCCCTGTACCTGCGCCAGTCTTGCAGCTTATCACAATCATCGGGTCTTTCTCCACTGATATCGCCTGTTTCTGCATTATCTATTACCACCCTCGTCTTCTGCTCCCAAGAACCCTCAACAATATTACGAAACTGCTCATGGCGCCGACTACAGCGACGGTGACGGATGACCCCGCGCCGCAGGCACACCAGTTTCCCCTCCCAAAGATACTCGAATACCCCGCGTCGACCCCGCCAATCCTCATCACACAAGGTGCCGAGGGTCGCCTCTACAAAACCACTTACCTATTACCCGATATTCCCTGCGCCCTCAAGTATCGCCCTCCTAAGCCCTGGCGTCACCCGATTCTTGATCAGCGGCTCACGAAACACCGGATCCTTTCAGAAGCTCGTATCCTTGCAAAATGTCGCCGCGATGGGGTCCGTGTACCAGCTGTGTATGCTGTGGATGAATCTGCGGGGTGGTTGATGCTGGAATGGATATCCGGAGGTCCTGTTCGAAAGAGCATTAACGAGCGGCTCGGAAATAGAACTGAAGGCATAGAGGGCGATGCTAAGCTGAAGGACCTCATGCGAAGAATTGGTACTGCTATTGGCAACATGCACAAGGTCGGCATCGTCCATGGTGACTTGACCACAAGCAACATGATGTTGCAACCCCCAGCTAAGCCCCAAGATGGCAAATCCTTGCTTGGAGAATTGGTTATTATCGATTTGGGTCTGGCGAGTGGGAGTATATCAGACGAAGACCGGGCAGTGGATCTCTACGTTCTGGAGAGAGCATTTGGTAGCACACATCCAAGAGCAGAGTGCCTCTTTCCAGAGGTGCTCGAAGCCTACGGTCAGACCTTCAAGCAGGCCAAGATTGTTCTCAAGAAGCTAGAAGACGTGCGGATGAGAGGCCGCAAACGAAGCATGCTTGGGTAAACGAAAAGAAAAACAGAAAAGCCGTCTCGCAGCTAATTTCCCTACCATAGTGTCTAAACTCCGTGTATCTGATGCTCGCTGTTCTGTAAAAAAGAAAGAAAAGAAGAAGAAAAAATCAAATGGACAAATGATGCCAGTATATTCCATCTTGGAGACCCAATATGCCAGAAACACAATGGTCCATCATATCTTCCTTTTTTCTTTTCTTTTTCTCTTCTTTTGTCTTTCCTCTCCTTCCCGACCGTCAAGGGATTTGTCCAACTATGGTGCTACCAGCTCCGCTCCCGCGAAATATCCCTTGTTCTCTATGACGCCTCGATCCTGTACGAATGCCGTGTATCGCACTACCCATTCCGGTACAATATCTCCAGTCAAACCCGCACCGCTGTTACCGGGATCAGCAAGGAGACCTGCACCCTTCGGCCCGTGGCTAAGGAGTTCTCGAAGAGTGCCGTGCGGAAGAATGTCGATACAGTCGTTGTGAACATGCAATTCCACGCCTTCTTCCTCGGCTAGCTTTTTCAGTGGAGGTGGGACATCGCAGCAGTTTCGCAGGTTGATCTGGTCGATAACGGGCCGGACACTCGCACGCTTAATGAAAGCGCCAAGTTTCTCGCTACCAAACTCGGCCACAGCAAGACGCTTCACGAGGCCTTGCTTGTGCAGGCCCTCGAACACCTTCCAAGTCGCAAGCTCCTCCTCAAGATTGCCCTGTTGGGCATTGGTCTTGTCTGCCTCCCATTCGCAGCTTCCTTCGAACGAAATGCCAGGAAAAGATACAATCAAGAGGTCGATGGTCTGAATGCCGAGTTCTCTCCGGACCAAGTTCAGAGCCTCTTTGACAGGTTGTTCCCGAGCAGCTACTGACATACCCCGGAGAACAAAAAACTTGACAGTGATCTCATACTGGCTGGATTCCTCTTGGAGGCCCGCGGCGTTCCAGTTAATGCGAGGAACGTATAGCGCATCGCCTTCTTCTTCAGTCCAGAGGTCGATGGCTGTGTGCTTGCCTTTGGGCATGTCGCCGTTCGTGACGCCGTTTATTTCTTGCGCATCGGTCGCATAATCGCGCTGGGCTTCGGCGATGTTGTCACGCAGGGAATTGACGAGTTCGAGGTTGGATCTGTTGTTGCCGGGTTTACGGATAATGGAGGGGCCTGCCAACATGACATTGCTATCGAGAGGGGTTTTGTAAGCATCCATTAAAGCTACCTACCTACAGAAGTGAGATAAATACATACGCAGTAGATAGAATAAGTCTCGTCATGGTGAAATTATGTGAGATAATTAGAATACAAAAATATGAGAGAGACAGCCCCAACAAGCAAATGAGAAGAGAATGCTCCGAGGACAGACTTTTAGTAGGTAGACAAGAGGGAAATTTTCGCTGTCGGGGTCTTCGAGGCGTAAACTCGGACACGCCAGTATTAAACCTGCAGACCAAAATAGGTACCTAGTCTATCCCAAGGCGCGCCCGCTGCTGAAATACGTGGGGTAAAGCAGATAGCTTAGTAATGTCCAATTATTTGAGGTCAGAGTTATTAATCAAAAGCGAAGTTTGAGGTTTGTGTAATGATTCTACTGTATTTACCTACCTATGTTGGCCATGGCTGCAACTATCGAATCATTGATACTGTAGACCCAGAAGTGTGAGGGAGGCTGGTTCTGAATGGCCATGGAAAAGGTTTGGGACCTGACATCAGTAGGCCAATTGATGGCATGGTACCCATTATCATTTCTTTCACGTTGAGGTCGGAGATTATTTGATCATGTTCTGTGTATGTGGTGTTTAAATACAGGTATGTATCTACCTTAGAAGGTACCTAAGAGTAAGGTGTGTCGGCACTATATGGCCTACTTGTCGCCGTTGAATGTGCAGAATCATGTAGTGTGTGTGTGTGTGTGTGTGTGCCAATCATGATGGAATTAACTAGCTCAATTACCTGGTAATTTCTTTATTAGAGACAGGATCGAACCTATAGTATAATTCCAGAGAGAATGGGTAACTCGCCTTAATTTTAGCTTATCTGTATCAACCTTAGACGGCACCTGGCGTTCTCCTCCCGTCCCATCGATATATTCAGTGTAGGTAGCCATCACCCACTGAAGTGAGTCGCTGGCTCCCTAGACTCCAAGCCCAGTCAGCGCTGAGAGGGGGGATCCAACCTACTATGTGGCCCGGTTAGGCGGATTGGCTGGAGCCTGGACCACCTCACCTCACTTCATCATTGGGCCTGAGCCAACTCGTCACCAACCCGCCAAAATTGCTTCCGTGTCCACCTCGAAGCCAGAATTGCTACCTCCGTCATCTTTCGAAAACTCTCCCTGCCTTTTTATCTGCACGCCTCGAAGCAGGCTCAATAGACCATCATGGCCATTCAGTATGCTTCTCCGTGGCATGCCAACTTTTCCCGCCTGCTGACCGAGAGCTAACTACAGATATCTCATTCTCCTATCCCGTCAGGGCAAAGTGGTGTGTCTTGGTTACTCACATGCGCAGCTTCGACAGCACTGACTAGTCATGACAGCGTCTTGCCAAATGGTTCACAACACTCTCCCCCAAGGATAAGGCCAAGATCGTCAAGGATGTATCTCAGCTTGTGCTCGCTCGAAGAACGCGCATGTGCAACTTTCTAGAATATAAGGGTCAGCTTCCTAACCCCTTTGTTTCGATGACATTGAGCTAACCATTAACGCAGACACAAAGATTGTATATCGCCGATATGCATCACTCTTCTTCATCGCCGGATGCTCCTCTGAAGATAACGAGCTGATCACCCTCGAAATTATCCACCGATATGTCGAGCAGATGGACAAGTACTACGGCAACGTTTGCGAGCTCGACATCATCTTCTCTTTCACCAAGGCGTACTATATCCTTGACGAAATCCTCCTCGCCGGCGAGCTGCAGGAAACGAGCAAAAAGAATGTTCTTCGCTGCATCGGCCAGCAGGACTCCCTTGAAGACATGGAGGTAAGTCATGACCAGCTTGATAAACTATGAAGTTTTGTGATAGCCCGGCAACCTACACCCACCCACCCGCCAAATTGTCGCAAGACAGCTGACGCCAAGCCTCCAACAAGGTCGAGGACGAAGTTACAAAGATCATGTAAACCTCCTTGACGGCCTTTTAATTGCTACCCAACATCAATTCGACACCGCTCCTGAAGCGTCGGATTGAGGCGATCGATCAATACCTACCAAGCGTTTCCACACGAGTTGCAGTATATTCACTGGCCGAGAATTAACTTTGGTTCAACAGGCCGACGAACAAGTATTGGCGTCGCTCAAGGAGTCAGGAATTCTGTAATGGGAAAATCTCGGGCGGCTGAGCATCTGTTCAACGGAGAGAGAGGACACGCATGTTTACATCGTGGGAGTAGGCGCAGGTGGTGTTTTGGGAGTCTCTGACTGTGTTGGTCTTGTTTTGTAGATCTTTGACGGTGGAAAACCACCTTCTTTCGTATCAAGAGATGAGGCCTGTGGGTGATGGTGTTGCGACAGCTACGACGGGCAGTGCAGAGAGATTGTCTCCGTTACCGGCCAAACGTCGGCGCAACAGTGAGATGAGAGCGAGCCTTGAACAGCAGCAATGATCGTCATCAAAGGCTATATCCCACTGAAAATAGTCAGGCCTGGCACGTCGGGTCGCCTGTGCTTATCGAAGCCGAAATCAACCGCACTGCTCAGTCGCAACACCTCGTCCCGCGCCTGGAATCAAGAGAAAACGATTGACCTCATATGCTTGTTTCTGTTTCTTATTTCTCCAGTTTCCAACTGACGTCAGACGGTGGCTGAAGATGGATCTAGCCCATTCATCGAGCGGTTGGGCTATTTCATCCTAGCGGTCGACTGAAGCGCGTGGTTTCGGAATTCAGCCCCATTCGCTATCGCTGATCAATCATATGGAGTTGCCATCAGAGCATTTCCCCCCTATTACAATACGCCAAACTTACAGATTCGAGTCTTCGAACAACAGATCGTAATTAAGGGCATGTGCGAAACGATTGGATTGTAAGTTGGCACTGAAGAATTGATCAAAACAGAGTCCCTAAGGCTTGTCTCATGAGAGCCAAAGGATGAAGCATGAGGCTTACAGGTGGTCTCTTGGGTCCCGTCGATATCCTTGACTGGCAGTACCGAGAACTGGCCCGATCCCCGGGATTCTTCAACATTGGACCAGGGCCAGGACCGATCCAAGCTCGCGCCAGCTCAACTCAGCTCTCAGCAAAAGTGACTGATTTTGAGATCCCGTGGCTGGCTGCAGCAAAGGATCACACCAGGTTTGAGTGGACTCAAATGTCTTTGTTTGACGAGAACGCAACGCAACAAGCGAGAGACAGAGTTACCGTTCATCCGCTAACCTCAGACAGCCCAACAGGCCATCCCATTCTATCCCGAAGCCGGCCAATTCCAGGCTCCTACCTTATCTATTTGCCTATTACTCATTCATATGGAGGCATTCACCAACTCAACCTCAACCTCAACCCTGCTACTTGCTTATCTCTATCCAAAATATCCCCCCCTTCATCATCAATTGAATCGACCAGGTTCTCGGCAATCTCCTGTCCAATCTTGATCAGTGCCTATTATTATCTCCCGTTCATCGCCAACCAATCTCTTTTTTATCTCCGGTCTTTTAGATTCTCAGGATCCTTGCCAGCTGCCTGTACATATCTGCCAACGTTACAGTAACGAATCTGCCGCCGATTACTCCGTCCAGGGCACTAAAAGTTACCACCGCGATTTATTAAGTTCCTGACCTCGCCCCTCCCGACCTGTACCTGCTCCTGACTCCGGCGATCTTTAATTCCCGACTTCCTTCCGCCCACTCTCAGTCATCCTCACCCTCACCCTCACCCTCACACTATTATCCCCTCTTTCTCCTCAATCATCAATACCCCATATCGCCGCATTATCGATTGTCGCAACCTATTTCGGCATCGTGTTTTATGACATCGACCCTCGTACGCTTACCGCCATCTTTCCCATATCGCGACAACTTTCGCCTTCCGACTCCGGCCCACCGCGACTCCACGCTGACGCAATCTGTTCCCTTGACTGCTCTCTCAATCAGTCAGTCGCATCACGCATTTACGATCCAGCGCATCAACACCGCGATATTCCTACCACAGAATCGACCACAAAGTGCTCTTCCGCTTCTAAGATGAAGGTCAGCAGCCCCAAGACCCCGCAGAGGAACCCCTCGTCCGATACATGCTAATACACACATGCAGTATCTACCAGTACAAGACTTCGAAGCGGTGACGAGCGCGCTGAACTTCAACACACCCGACTGTAGCGTGACAGGCGGATGCGATCTCTACACAACAAAATCAACAGGTTCCGACAAGAAGCTCTACAAAAACATCGACAACGATCTGAACTCGCAACACGAAGCCCTTCTCAAGCTCGGCGCCAGCCTATCACCACCTGAGCGCGCTCACATGCTTGCTACATCACCGAGCATGCAGCTATTTTCACACTCAAGTGCTTTCGGCCCCCTGTCCGAGCTCTCGAGTCGCAAGACATTTGCATACCTTATCGCAACGCTGAATGCGAGTCACCCACACTACGATTTCTCTCATGTCCTTCGACCCAACGACTTTAAACGCGAGCGAAACCTGCGTCGCGTCATGGTCAACCTCGATTCAATCCTTCAGAACGTAAGACCTAACTTCGAACCCAAATCTCTCGGCTCCTCGCTAGGCAGTGAGACAGCCTCGATATGGGGCCCCCAATGCTGGTCATTGATCGACAAAGAGATGCACCTCAATGAGTGTACTATTTTCAGCTACAACCCCGAGAGCGACCCTTTTGAAGAAGACGAGAGTGCAATCTGGGCCTCACACTACTTCTTCTTCAACCGCACCTTGAAAAGAGTGGCATATCTTTACGTCCGCGTTGTGCCAGTTATCTCGTCTCATAGCCCAACCCTCCGACCCACAAATCTGGCAAGGAACCACAGCAACCAAAGGGATCTCGAATCAGCCGGCGCGCAGAAACGCGCCAACTACTGGCTTGGTGATCAAGATGCTGAGTTAGTGCCATACAATGAGGACGACGAAGAGCTCAATGACGACGGTCTTTTCTGGAATCGCGGAGAAAACGGAGATCTCGTTGCCTATTCAGATGAAGACTTCGACGAGGATATCGAGGATATGGACATGCTCGATAGCAGTCCTGACAGGTCGATGAGCGATGATGTCGCGGGTCGTATGGAGATCTAGGGTCGATTCGATTCAAATCGTCATGATGGATCGTTTCTTCAGGAAACGACCTCTTTGGTTCGAAACCGAGCATCAGCCGCATTTCTCTGAAATCATTATTTGCTGCATTATTTCAACATTCAACACTATCCTAATCTCAACTAGGGTTGCTCGATACCAACAAATCGAGACGAACGAGGCTGATTAGCACTCGACGTTTGCTTCGCTTTTTTTGTATTTTGTGAGCATTCTTGCGTCATGCTCTTTTCTTTTGACACGCTATTTGCTTAGTATGAAAGTGTGAGGCCCGGTTAGGCTTCTGGTCGGTGAGAGCGGCTGGAATTCCGCGACATGAGGCGTTTCCGGGGTCTGCTTGTCAACCTGCTATTTCCTGGAGATGATTGCAGGCTTCTCTGTTCTAATTATTGCATCTCTTTTTCCCCCTGTCTCCTTTGTTTTTTAAGCACTGTTTTTTATATCCTTTAACCTGGGTTTGGCTTTGGCTGCATTTGATTGGAATACCGCCTGACACGGCTATGTCTGGGTGTATGATGAGAAATCGTGGCTTGGTGTCGGTATCGTCTCGTTTGGGAACGACATGGGATGATAGTTGGCGCTGGTGGCATGGGAAATGCGGTGAGAGTAACGACCTGGTTTTCTGGTGATGATATACATGATGGGTCGAGGGATGCATGCCATGGGCTAGTCAGGCTGGTAATTGCTATGACACGATACTGCGAATCCATGATTTTAAATTCCCAGTGGCTTTACTAATCAGTATTGGATAAGTACCTTGGTTGAAAGTGATCATTGTTTCCTCGACCTTGGTTTCTGTCGAGAGCAAGTCTACGTAAGAAGGCACGTGTGTATCCAACGACATGATGCAAACAGCTGTATACATACTTACTCGGTACGCAATCAGGTCAAGCATTCAAATCTGGCTTGAAATGTCTTTGACATGATCTTATCGTTGAGCATGGTTGCGGGTGATAGCGATATTCAAATACATCCTGATTTCTTCATCAGCCGCTACCATCACCCATTGAACTTTGAAATTATCCGGCCGTTCAAACGCTTGTGCATTCCACGAAGTCAATCCATGGACAGTATGCCATTTGACTTCTCAACGGCATGCATTTGAGTTCGTCGTGGGTTCTTTGTTTGATTTTGATCTTAGCAGCGAGGAGCTTCTGGTGGGTGGCTGTTGGTCCAGTAGATGTACTCACCTTGTATCTGTGTTACTTCCAGTGTTATCTCGAGGGCTCACAAATAATAGTTACTCTCTAATGTGTATTTAGAGAATAGGTTCGGCTGAGCGCAAGAGCTAACCTCGAGAAAGGAACCCGTAGCTTCAGCCTATACAACCTGAAAGGCCGTTCCATCGGGTTATGGTATCGTCAGAGTTAACGTGGTTGAGCCATGTCTGATGCCTAGTTTCCTGGCTCTCCCGTAGAGGAAGGATGTAATCATCTCCCTTCAATTGGTTCTACACGACTTCAATACACAAACTGGGGGGTAAAAGGCTGTCGGAAATACTCGTGTCGTCTCAGTGTTGATATGGTGACGAGGAAGCCTATCTGGTATTACCGCCAACAGGCCGAGTTAGCGAGTCTTGATGGACCAAGCCAATCTGAAAGAAAGTTGTGGGAGTAACAATATAGTCTTGAGTAGCACATGTGCTTGTGATGGGGTCGGGTTGTGAATCCGAACCCCTCTCCCCTGCGAGGATAAGTTTTCCTATAAGATCGGCCAAAGGAGGGAAGATAGAGGGCAAGCGAAGAGCTTCCTATTTATGGAATGTGAGGGTGGCAAACTTTGATTAGCAAAATACGAGAACTGATCTGTCGGATCTGGCTCTCCTGGATCGAGCCCCTGAGAGTGAGGGGATAGATCTCAGGGCAGTTCGCCTATATCGTCTTGATCGTACACGAAGCCAGGTAGTCAAATATGGCCTCGACGCCACCATCATCAATGATCCTGTCAACATTCGTTATGTGACAGGTACTCGGAACATACAATTCTTCACAGCGCGGAGCTCTCCCACGCGATATATTTTCCTTACGGCAACTCGATCCATTATGTTTGAGTTTGCGGGCTGCCTTCACTTGGCCCAAGGCTACGAGACTCTCGATGAAGTCCTTACAGCAAAGTCTGCCACTTTTACGAGCAGAGGCCCCAAGATTCACGACAAGGAGAGGAAATGGGCGCAAGGGGTGGCTGATTTGGTTGATAGTCTTGTTGGGAAACGGAATGCTGCACTTGGTCTGGAGCGTGTGAATGCAAACGTTGCTATCGCCCTCAAGGAACTCGGCCTCAGCATTGTGGATGCACAACAAGCCATAGAGATTGCAAGGACTATCAAATCGCCCGAGGAGTTCCAATGCATTGTCGCCTTTCTTCGCGCAATAGAGGTCGCTGTAGATAAACTCCGCGATGTAGTCGCACCAGATCTTACGGAGAATCAACTCTGGTCAGTCATACACAAATCTGTAATTGAACAGAATGGGGCCTATGTCGAGACTCCATTCCTTAACGCTTTGTCACGAACAAACCCTTGGTTCCAGGAGTCAGCGTTATGTCTTCCAGAAGAACGACCTCGTGGCTCTAGACACAGACATAGTCGGTTGCCATGGATACTACTCTCACTTCTCATGAACGTTCCACGCTGGCCCAGATCCTCCTGTCGAGGAGCAAAAAGAGATATACAGAACGTCACTTGCACAGGTTAATCATAACATGAGTATCCTCAGGCCGGGCTCGACCTTTCGCGAGTATGCAGATCTCGCCTTGGATATTCCTGAACAGTATTGGGTCAACCAGTATTTTGTCTCAGCGCATGGCTGTGGGCTTACGGGGGAGTATCCGTATTTGTATCATCGCGTATATTTACCAGATGCTGGCTATGATGGTGTAATCGAGCCGGGCATGGTACTTTGCCGAGAATTATATTGTCAAGGAGGGTGGCACACAAGGTGTCAAGCTGGAGCAGCAAGTCCTAATCACTGAGTCAGGGACTCAGGTTTTGTTCAAGTTACCCTTTGAAGAGGCCATGAAGTTCTATAATCGGTCTTGCGAACAATTCTCTCAGCTCCAATGCTTGCGTTATCAGTTCCTGATGGATTGATTCATGCTTATGTCTAGTGGAAAAGTGGACTGTCGGACAAGACAGTAATATCAGATAATATAGTATAGAATAGTTGACTTGCACCAGCCACTTTAGCATTCCTCTATCATTAGCCGAAATGCCCATGCTCTCCTTTGGGGTCGATGAAAGGTAACAGTTCTTGTGATATTGGGAAACGACCCAGCCAAATAACAGACAGCTCTCATCCTCCAGACATGCTCGGGCACACATCTCATGCTCCCCTGGAACATTTAAATGGCTCTGTAATTTGGCCCATTGCTGTTGATATTCCCCTGGGTACCACCGCAGAGACTAGTAGTCTATGTTGGAACAGCACAGGTTGGTTTGTATTCGCCCACATACATGTCAACAATAGCTACATGACGAACGATACCCTAGCTGTTAACTCTGATAAATACATATAGGTAGTTATTTATTGCTCCTTGGAAGACTGCAGTACATTGAACGTATTTAAAAGGAGCGCCTTTCGGAATAAAGACTTTCTCGTTGTAGATATGGCCATATTTCTGAGTGGATATGATGAAGGAAAGATCCCAATCTAGATCAGGGTCAGAGACAGGAGCATACGAGAACCAGACTTGGTACTTCTTTGTCGAGTCTAGGGACATGGGCATCTACATATCGGATCCAAGGGTAGAGCCTGGTCCTGAGCTGACAAGTCTTGTGTGATGTTAGCTGTGATGGAGTCTGGGAGCGCTGATATGTGTCCGACTTACGCAAACTGGTCACCACTATGAGTACGAGGTACGTCCTGAGAGGTGCTGCTCTTTTGTTGAAATGGCACAGCGACACCAGCGAACTGTCCCATATAGTCCCATCTGTTCTCGCCCGTATTGTCTCCCTCAAAGCTTGGGTCCTCGATAGAAACTGAGACACCTGGACATGATGCTGTTGAAGTCCATAATCTCTCTGCTGTCGGCGTCCTTTCGGATGACGATAGGGATGTAACTAAGGGGGCTGTGGTGGTGTCAATGCCTGTGGGGGGTTCGCTAGTCACAGTCATGGCATCAATGGCTGTGGCAGGTCCGTCGGATGTGGTGATATCAGTGGAAGTGTTGGTTGATTCTTTTCTGTCTCCTGAGTTGACTGGCTCTGTTGTTGCATATGATACGGTGGTATCAGTTGATGTTCTAGGCTCGGTTGAAGCTGAATGAGCAATGAGCAGAGGTAACTACATCGGTGGTTTCAGTCGACTCGTTGGATGTAGTGGGAACGACTGAGGTTGCTGCATCAGTAGTATCAATCGAAGCGCTGACAAGGCCTGAATTAGAGGTGTTGGGTGAAGTCAAACTGTTGCTTGGTTCCGATTTACCAGTTGATGCAGTGATAGTGGCTCTCGTCGTAGTCGAATCCTCAATTGTCGTTACATCGGCCAAGGCTGGACCAAAACTGTTTGGCGTAGTCGAAGTCTCATAATCGAAGTCAGAATCAGTAATCGCAGTAGGGTCAAAAGAGGCTGTATGGGTAGTCCGGAAAGCTTGCACTCAACGTTGTGGTTTGAGGCCAAGTTATAGCTGAAGAACCACTCAACGCTGTTGGCACAGCATCGCCAGCACCCGTAGAACTTGACTGATATGTTGAGTGTGGGATATCCAGACTCTGAGTGGTTCCAGTTCTGGAACTGATCACAGTTGAGGTGTCTGAGATCAACGACAGAGGTGATGTATACTCAGGGTCAGGGTGTGGTCTACATTTTCCAGCCTCAGCAACAAAGAAGCTCGATGCTGTCAATACAGTAGCAAGAACTTCTAAAGTCATCATATCCGCATCCGTCTTTAAAACGAGTGGGCATTCAGTCCATTGTACATGATTGTGGCGGATGAGTGTCTCTTTTTGTGGGATGGCGTATCGTCCTAGTTACAAACATTCTTATACCAATACTAGCAAGTTAAGCTTTTGATATTATACAGTAACAAACATGTCGTTTCTTTGCTACCTAATAAGGTACTAGGTAGGTAGATATAGAAAGACGTAAAGTATTTCTTCTTCAGAATTGATCTAACAAATGAGCCATGCCTTATCTCCCTTATCGCGGGGCTTATTGGCCAATCAAATCATTCAGATTCTACCCGTCGCGGGGCCTCACCCAAGTCTCCCAAATTTTTTCCTGCCATTCAATCGCTTTCGCTTCATCTCGACTCGTCTTCAACTCTGACATATCAAAGTCATCTCACGCCACAGCAATCGCACGAAATACGACAGCTTTTATGTCCTATTTTCTATCGTGGTAAAAAGCAGCGCAACCTAGCTCTGCTTCCGATAAAAACTCCAGAGCATGGCCGTCCAGACATCGCCATCGCTTACTTCAACCTCACATACCTTGACTGCCGCGCCGCCCGCAATGGCTGCTCCCAATTCTCTCACAAATAGCCATGTCTTGGCCCTCCTAGAAAGCCTAGCCGACGGCAAGCGACACGCTTTTCTTCAACCCACAGCTTCCATCCCAACCGATTCTCTGAACCTTGTCAAGCACACCCTCGAAGGTTTTGCCTCACAAGTCGGTGATGAGCAACAGGAGAGGTTAAAGGAAAATCGCAAGCGTAAGAGAGGCGCTTCAAATAGCGAGGATGTCCTTAAAATGCGCAAGGTCTATATCGATGGGTTCGAGACTGGCCAGGTTTGGCAGCAGGCCAAGAGAATTATTGGTGGTGTCTTGAAATATTCGGAAGAGGCGCTGGCGGAGTTGGAGGAGCGCAATGAGATTGCCGTCAACGGCGCTGACGCATCAGACTCCAGGGCGCTCGAGTTTGGAGAGGATGGCTTCGAAGTAGACTCCGGCGAGGACGAGAGCGATCAGGATGGATCCGACGAGGAGGAACAATTATCAGTGGACGAAGCTATAGAAGATGGCCAAGAGGACGACTGGGAAGATGATGAAGCGGAGATTGAAGAAGGTAGAGACGATTATCAGGAAGATGATGAGGAAAACGAGGGTGTGGATGGACTGACTGAAGAGTATGAGGAGGATCCCGATGGTCTCAACGATGGTTTCTTCTCACTCGACGATTTCAACCGACAAACACAATATTTCGAGGAGCAGGACGCAAAGGGAGATCCGTACACGGATCAAGCAAGCGACGATGAGGAGATCAACTGGGACGCGGATCCTCTGGCTCCTCTTACAACAGGTTCAAAATCTAAGAAGGGTGCTAAAGAGCCAGTCTCTGAAGATGGAGATGATGATGAGGAGGAGGACGGCCCTACATTTGGTGACATGGCTCTCGATGCCCCAGAAGGCGATAGTGAGGATGAGGCCATGGATATGGATGGGCCTATTGAAGACGATGACAACGGTCTCAATGCCAACGACGTCTACTATAAGGACTTCTTTGCGCCGCCACGTCGAAAGCTGAATGGCGGTAAGCCCAAAAAGTCCGTCAAGTTCCAGCCCGAGCAGCCAGACGATGCCGACGTTGAGAGAGCCATGGCCGATGTTCGCAGAGATCTCTTCGACGACGAGTCAGAACAGGAAGACTCGGACGATGCCCTGTCCGATGTTTCCGCTGGAGATCCCAAGTCAAGACGCTCAGCTCACGAGCGGAGACAAGCCAAGCTTGCCGAGGAGATCCGCAAGCTTGAGGCTGCATCCGTTGCCAAGCGTGAGTGGACTCTATCTGGTGAGGCTGCTGCAGTTGACCGCCCTGTAAACTCTCTACTGGAGCAGGATCTTGATTTCGAGCATGTTGGCAAGCCCGTGCCCGTCATAACTCCTGAGGTCAGTGAAAGCATTGAGGATCTCATCAAGCGTCGTATTCTCGCTCAAGAGTTCGACGAAGTTATTCGCCGACGTCCTGACACCGAAGGCGCAGCCGCAGGTACTCGTCGTGGTCTTGTCGAACTCGATGATACCAAGGCTACAAAGGGTCTGGCCGAGATGTATGAGGAAGAGCACGTCAAGAATACAAACCCAGACACTTATGTCAGCCAATCAGACGAGAAGCTTCAGCGCGAGGAGAAGGAAGTTGAGGCTATGTGGAAGGATGTCAGCGCTCGTCTGGACGCCCTCAGCTCATGGCACTACAAGCCCAAACCCACAGCACCCTCATTATCCGTTGTTGCGGACGTTGCCACTGTCGCAATGGAAGATGCCCAGCCTACAACAGCCCAGGGCGTCACCGGCGAGAGCAGTCGCATGGCTCCTCAGGAGGTTTACAGGGCTGGAGCTACAGACAACGCAGCCAATGGCGAGGTCGTCACCAAGGCTGGTCTTCCTGTCGCCCGCCAAGAAATGTCCCGCGAGGACAAGGCCCGCCGGCGCCGTCGCGAGAAGGAGCGCGTACGCAAGGCTGGGGGTGTCGACGGCGAGAAGGCTGTCAGCAAGAGAGCCAAGATGCAGCGCGACACAATCGCTGAGCTCAAGAAGGGAGGCGTCAAGGTCATCAACCGCAAGGGAGAGATCACCGACGTGGATGGCAAGAAGGCAAAGACTGCCAAGGTTGCTTCGAGCGGCAATTTCAAGTTGTAGTAGATGGTCAAGGGACATTATTCCTTTTTGCAGTTTGGTTCGGGGTTTCAAAAGTAAAGATGGGGTGTTTGCATGGCTTGCGGGCGATTCTTCATAGGAACGCATTTTCATGTTTGTTGCATGGGTTTCATATGTCCATACTGGGTTCCTGTTTGAGTGACTTGGCTATTGCATAAAAGATGAAGTTTTGTACTCGTCTTCACTTATGAGTTATGCTCACACCTTTCCCGTTGAATCCATCCATTATGCTGAGCATCCCACGTAACTAATCGTACATCAAAGAGCTGTAGTTTTACATTGAGCCACATACCCGGAGTAACATTTCGCTGCTTCAAAATTCCCATCCTTTTTCGTCCCGTTCTTTCCCATTCCTTCCCTTGCAATATGACAATGCCCTGAACTCCATCCCGAGTTGATTTTCCCGGTAAAATAATAGCCAACTAATACCATCAACCTGGACCCTAAGCTTCTACCTTGGCCTTCTTGGTCTCGGTATCTTCAGCAGGCTCTTCTGCTTTTCGCTTGCCGTTGGTCTCCGCTTCGGGGGCGCGTGCAGCTTCATGCTCCTCGGCAGATTCGTCTTTGTTCTTCTTGCGGACAAGTCCACTAAGATCAGTTGCTGTCTTCTTAGCCTCATCAACACGGGCCTTGGTCTCAGCAGCAGACTCGCCAAGGGCAGCTCCAAGAATGCCACCGATGGGTCCAGCATCAGCACCCAGAATGTCCTTGGCGTCAATGGGATCATTGCGCAGTTCGACAAGCTAGGCAGTCAGTAAAGCAAATCAAAAACGTCCCGAAGGGACCAGGAGGCACAAAGACTCACTCGTTGCTCCATGTCTCCAATGACTTCCTTCATCTCCTGGATGGATTTGCGTGCCAGCTCGTTATCCTCGGGGGAGGCCATAGTGGCCAGCTCAACCTCCTTATTCTGAAGCTTGAGCTTTGAGCTCTTGATGGCGAGCTCCATTTCCTTGACGGCTTCATCTCGCAGGCCTTGGTCCATCTCCTCTCGCTTGGAATTTGCGCCATCGTCGCCAGCAGTTGTCACAGAAGCAAATTCCAGCGCCAGGGAAAGCTTGAAGTGGGCTTCAGCAATGACCTCTGACTCCTCAGGGTACAGCTCCAGCTTATATTTGAGCGAGGTTCTGCCGTCTTCAATGGCATTGGGATATCTGTATGAGTGTTATGGTTAGGACAACGCTGAAATATCGTCGGGGCTTGCGCGTACCGTTCATTCTCGAGAGAAATTTCAGCGAGAGCATCGTGAGTGTCTGCAAGACGCTCCTTTACGTGCCGGACCGTAGGCGAATCGCCCTCTGCAGCCTCTTTGCCTTTGCCGCTGGTTTCGGATTGCTCTTGTTCGAGAAGCTCGAGTTTCTTCATGAAGCAGACTCGGGCAAGGTCAAGGATCTCAAAAGCGGTGGCTAGGTCATCATCATCTTCTTCGTCTTCTTCATCTTCGCCCTCGGCCTGGTATAGGTCAGTATCTGCTACTGAAATTATGGTTCAGTGAAGTTTCATACCTCTTCCTCATCTGACTCGTCAAAGTTCTCGTCGCCAGTAAACTGGAACAAGGGCTTCTTATCTTCCTTGATGTCCTCGGTCTTCTTCTCTCCCTGCTTGGCAACAATCCCGTCACCATCTTGCGTCACCTTCTGTGCCACAGTCTGCGTAGGCTTCTTGGACTTGCTCTCTGCACTCTTCTTCTTCTCGGAAGCTGCAGGCCCTCCTAGAACATCGCTCTTGCTTTGGCCAACTCTGAACAAGCTGCGACCATAGTGAAAAAGGATCTCGGCATTATCAGGTGACGTCTCGCCGTTGACTTCGGCTTGAAGAACACTGGCACGAGAGAAGACCTCAGCAGCCTCCTCGTAGTTCTTGTGGGCATACAGGGCAGATCCCTTCGCTGACAAGTCGGCAATTGTGACCTTTTTAGAGTTGAGATCTTGATCGTTCGCGATGAGGTAGTCGGTGTTGGGGGTGCCAACGCTGGGTGTGCCGATGAGGGGGGTGATGGTAGTGGACTCTGCTTGGTCGGCAGCTTTCTGGGCATCAGAGGGACCGAGGGTATCAACGGATGGAGTCGCAGTCGCTTCAGCTGGCTCCTCCTCAGCCGGCTTCTCAGGGGAAACTTGGGGCTCTTCGATGGCCTTGGCCGTCTCGTCCACGATAGTTGCAGTCAGCTCAGTAGCTTCAGACATTGCGGATCAGGTCTGAAAGAGTGTCAAGATGAAGTCAATTTGGTTAAGGGGGGAGTAGCGAAGGCAACTTCGGAACTTGATAAATGGTCAATGAAATTTGTGGTTGTTGGGAGATGAAATGATTGAAAGTTGATAAACGCAGGTGGAGGTTTGCGACAGTTAAAAAAAGAGACGACCCGGCAACGGTATATACCTAGAGGCGACCGAGTGATGCGACTGGGATTGGCGCAAGAAGCTAATTACAGGTACCTTGGCTTATGACGCGCCACTGTGCTGGGAGATGGGTTTGGGCGCGTTTGATTGGCTGACTATGGCGTTTGGTGGGGGACCTGAGAAGCCTGGAGCTCCTTTCGTTATGAGCTGACGACCTGAGCACTATCAACTGTTCTCAGTAAGAGATTCTTAAAGGATAGGATATTCAATTATATGCGCAATGACCATTGACAGAAGGCCTATACCCTATTATCTGCTTCTTTGGACTTTGGGGCGCACACATACAAACCCTACCTAGTCGTTGGGACAACTCCAAGCCTTCAGGCTATCGCATGTTTACCCTTCACCTCGCATGAGTGTTCCCGTGATAGATCCTACCCTGCAGATAATCATATGAAATACATTGACGTATGTAGTACTATGTTGCATGGCTACCTATGGGTATCGCGGACAGTTATTTGCTGCTATGCGTGTAATATGTGCACTTTTTTGAAGTTGACTGGATGTTTACATTCCTGGTGCTGTCTTTGATAGTTCTTCGTGCGACGTGAATGTCTAAATCATCAACACATATCAATTAAACCCAAAACCAAATTGAGCTGCATGTGTGGCGACCAGCGCCTGGACCGACAAGGGACTCACTGCATTGTCCGCTGTAAGACTTTCCATGGCATTACTGTCAATAAACCATCCAGCCGCTGCGATTTAATCCATACTTACTGAAATAATAACCAGCGGTTTATTCAAGAGTATATCATTTCATGGCACTAGTCCTACCCATGTTGTTTAGCTCAACAAGTCCCCAAAACATTCCCCGTCTTACTCTGCCACTTTACAACCGCTCAGCTCCGAGAACTTAGCCCCGCGTAAAATCACAAATCGACCTGACTTGGCACGCGTTGCATCGTGGTATCTTGGCGCGAGCTGAACGCCAGGTCATGTGCCCTGATCTCAGCCAAGGTGGTGCCCATTGGCTCCAAGTCAAGCCATGATCAGGCAACAACCGCCTCTAACAGATTTTCGTTAATTGATCGCGATAGTTGGGAATAAAGCAAGAAAATTGTCAAGAATGGAGGTAAGCAGGAGCCCGAGGTTCCAGTGCGTGATGTTCCTCGGGCCAAAGCCTTCTACATGGAACTCTTTGGCTGGGAGTTTGTACCAGAGCCTCAAAAGCCCGTCGGCGACTGCGTCAAGAGTATGCACTTCTTCAACAAGGACAAGAAACTCCACGGGGCATTTCTGGAACATGACGAGGAATATCATGTCATCAACAACAATACCGACAAACCAGGTGCTCTGCCCGTCCTGCCCACCCCATGCGTACTGGATTGCGAAGAGACCCTGGCCAAGGCAAATGCGATTGACGTTAGACCAAGCCAAAGGCTCGGGGAACCCCTTGCTATAGCAAGGTCTTCCTATGGTATATGACTGACTAACAATTGGTGGTAAGACTGCCATGTAAGTGCGCCCGCTCCATCACGAGGTGGAGAGATTGAAGTAAATTGAGTGAGCATCTATATTAGCCGTCGCGAAGTACAAAGACGACCATCGGAGGAGGGATGGGGTATTTTGCTCGGGTGATTGATACCGAAGGTAACATGATCGGTCTCTGGTCTCAGAAATGACAAGTGAGCGCAGGAACGGAAGATAAGGCAAGGTTGACATTTGTCACCCAGTACTGACCTGCTTATCTCAACCAAGATACGATGCAGTACCATAAGGTGCTGGTCGAGTTGCTTCTGATAATTAATGTACTAATGCATGCATGTATGTGTGTATGTATGCAATTCTCAAAGTTTACTCCAAACCTATGACTACGATTTAGCATATTATCCAAAATATCCGAACGGTGGAAAATATCAGACAAAACTTAAAAGACAAAGCTTGACGGACGCCAAGCAGAGCCAAGTCTTGTTTGTCACTGGTATATGAATTATTGGACGGAACCAATTGACACGAGCTCGTATGAATCGTATCCGACGCCAATTGACAAGCTTGGTTGTAAAAAAGTTGATATGCAGAGAACTTAAGAAGCGCGCTCTGGAGCCTATGGTGATTCTTCGCCAAGATAGATGTGTAGAATTTGGCCCTGTCTCATTCGTGGACTAACTGGCTCGATAAGCCGTTTGTACGGGACAATGCTTCAGCCTGGGCCGATTATAGGGGTTGGAGACGTCAGGAATTTGACGAAACACGACGGAGTAAGGATTTCACGACGAGTAATGTATCTGTAACAGACGCGCCCCCGGAAACCTAGAGTTCCGATACTGAGATCGTTATAGCTGGAGAAGACAGCCTTGTTATGTATCAGAGTCTGAGTAGGTAGGTATCGAACCAATGTTTTGTCACAGAACAGCCGATAAACATATATGATACGACGCTGGAATACCGTTCAACGGCAGATCAAGATTGGCCTTTCAACGGCATTACATGCATCCTGCAGAGGTGACCTAGTGGCTGTTGGTGATACATATGTACTATAGACGGAAAACCGCTCCTGCGCATATCCGGCACATTGACCAGATTAGGAAGAATCTATCTACTTGGAGCATGTCCAAGCGACATTTGGGAAATACGACCGTAGGATGGACAACAGCAGACTATCAACTCCCGTGACGACGACGTAGTATCAAGTCCTGTGGAGATTGCTTATGAGACGAATACGTAACGTCCCTCGAGCCTCTGTAACTTTTCCGTTCGTGTTCCGTCCCGCGAAGCTCTGCTGCGAGGAGACGATAGACATGGGATCTCCGCTGAACAAGATAGCCGTTAGCCACTCAAGACGGACGCAGCGTAGCACCGGAGAGAACGGCGAGACGATATCCGTCCATCTGATGCGTGCTTGTCCAATGATTACCACCGAAACATACTCTGTAGCGAAACGAAGATCCCGTGTGCTGTGTAGTAACATGATATCACGCCAGCGTTGAGAAACAAAGTGGGCAGTGCTGGGATTGGATATTAGGTCAATGCTCGTCCCGAGGCCATATGGACATATGTAGCGACAGTGTATATAGGCATGGGCACAACTAGTCATAGGCCCCTGAGATAATAAACGTTGCGCCGAATGCAACCTGTCCAGTTGGTCATGGTCGATGGAAGGCATTATCATGCTGATGGTATCGCATGGGGCTTTGAAACATAGAACAAGAGCTAGGGCAAGGAGTCAAGTGGGAGCCACTCGAAACAAACGCGGACAGACACCTCAGCTAGAGCAATATGCGGAGACCTGCCACACTTGATTGGAGGATAATCATAGTACGGGAAAATTCCATCTATCAGAGGCTATGGAGAATTATAAGTCCAAAAGCTTCGACCCTCGGGGACAGGCCCCCACCCCCATTGAACTACCTACATCTCTTTGTGGCGCTTTTTTCCCAATCCTTTGAGGAATTTTGCTGTAAGGTATCAAAGTATCATCAGAAAAGACAAGACGCCGTTCATGGACTTGGAACCCCCAAATAATCCGTCCACTGCAAACGCATTTTCTCTCTCTAGTGTTGCTCCCCGTGGGCCAAGGGTCGGCCGCTAGCGATGTCAGAATTCCATGGCATAGTTATCATGCTGCTGTATTGCATGGCATCAGGAAGATTGTGAGTGACGATCTGCTAAAGGAACGAGTTTCTAGGTACTACTAGTTATGGTTTGATCGGGAAATAGATGTGTCGACCGAAACAACTAATTACGCTGGGTCAACACCAAATCTAACCCCCACGACGACGGATATATTGGAACCATAGCTGATCATCCTGGCATTATTAGGTACAATGAGGATACACGTACGTACGGATAATATCATAACATATAGTGTTATTATGCGAAACAATCTCAGAGTATCCTCTCTATACCATCCATCCATAGCGATATCGCAGGCGACATGACTTCCTACCTTGTAGATAAGATATATATGTAGATGTAATGCAGCCTCAGATAGACTGTTTACTCCATGTTCCAACACAACGGTTGACAGGCTCAAGACGGGCGTGTCCTCGGTCGCCTGGTGGTGGAAAATATCACCTCGCCCACGCCGCTTGACTTGATTGTCTCCCTTCCACCAACGATAACGGTCTAATCCTGGTTCGTAACCAGTCTTCGGCACCGACGCCTTTCTTCAGTATCCATTGCTCATCTCCATCCCGTCTTGTCTGTCTCCATCTTCCCAAGCCTCCTTCGCTTCGTCTCCAGTTCTTACAAGGTATCCACTGAGGACAATCCACTCCAGGTATCGTCAGGGATCGAATCCCCGGGCCTATGTACGTCCCTTGTTTCGCTTCGACCATCTGAGTCGGCTCAAACACCATCCCATCGGTCAAATATTCATCACTTGGCACTTGCTAGCGACTTTTACATACATACTCTGGGGCTTGGCCTAGTCTTACTTGTCTTTGCATCACTTCCCTCATCAACTTGCCTCCGTCCCATCGTGCTATTACTACCTTGCCTGCACTACCTACGCCTTATATCCCCGGGACATATAATTCTTGCTCTGATTAGTCGCCTTCATTCATAGGTGAGCAAGCACCCCCGAAAACTCAAAACAGTTCTGCCATCCTCTCTACCTTCCTCTTTCTCTTCCCTCATCAAACCTCAAACTTTACCCCATACTCGGGAAATCATCCCCACAACAAAGGGTCCGCCCGCACTCACTTCTTTAACCCTCTACAACTACCATTGTCAACCATCACAGAAATCCAGCTTGTTGCGACTCGATTCTAATAATTCATATAGAATTTCCTATTGCTTTCTCTGAACAGACCTGGAATTAGAGCTACAACAGCAATTCAAAGCACGAACTACCACTATTCCACCATTTAATACCCAAATCCTCATCGCGACAGCGTCGAACGTTGCGCCGCATACGAGAAATCCACCGAGAATCGATAACGAACTTGACCAAGTCCCGAAAATCAATTATCGAACCTCTTATCAAGAGAAGCATCTTCCAGCGCATTCAAGGCGCCTGCTTGGGACGGCAGTGCATTCAATACATCTAGTGTAGACAGGGACACTGCGAATAGCTTCAGCGCAAAGCCGTAATAACGACGGAGCTCGAGGTGGAACGTTTCTGCCCCACCGAGAAACAAAGGAAAAAAAAAAAGAAACCATACAAAATGGCGGCCGTTCAATCGATATTAGCGGAAACCCTTCCCGGACCGACGCCCTCAATTGCCTTGAATGGCGCCACCGAACCAACCACTATGCACATCGACCGGTCGAGTTCGAGCCCAGTAATGGTCAACGAGAGCACGTTCGGAAGCACGCCTGCAAAGGGAGACTCTAGAATCGTCGTCATTGTGTATGGACCAGGCCAAGAACACATCGTCTCGGTCTTCGCAGAGGTACTGGGAACACCATGCAGAACACGGAAGGGGTTTGAGGAGGTTTCGCCGGAGGATTCTGGTCTCGTTGTAGGAGTCGCAGCAAACGAAGCGAAGAGAGACGTCGCTGCACGCAATCGTAATCTTGTTGTTGCAATAAATACTCACTGTGTGAATCTAGGGATGCCTCCCGACACCCAACTGTCCACCAATTGCGACTATGAATTCCTTTATACCGAATCCCCGTTCTTCCGTCGCGACCTGGCTAGATTTATCTCATTTACTCTGGGTCAGATCAACTACCATGAAGCTCTCATGGCCAAGCCGAGAACCTACTTCATCTCCACCACCTTCCCGGATGTCCACGCTGCTCTGCCTAACATCGATATCCTAACTGTTGGCGCTGATGCGGTTGAGATCAGAGTTGATTTACTTAGAGAACCCCGTGGCGATGGCAGCTATTCGGAAGTCCCCAGTCTCAGCTATGTTGGAGAACAGGTCATGCTCCTCCGCCAGCGGACAGAGCTTCCCATTATCTTCACAACACGATGTGTCAGAGAGAATGGAAGGTTCCCCATGGATAAACCTGAACTGTACTACGAATACCTCTACCGTGCGATCCAGTGGGGTGTAGAATACATCGATGTAGAACTTTGGCTTCCAGAGGAGATCCGCAAGAAGCTCCATGAGCAGCGCGGAAACTCTCGCATCATGTCAGCGTTCCACGACTTTTCAGGCAATTTCAGATGGCCGTCGGCGTATGCTCAGGAGGTGTTCCAAAGATCTATGCCCTACGCGGATATCATCAAAATGATTGCTATAATCAACGAACACAACGAGAACTTCGAGCTAGAGTATTTCCGTTCCAAGATGCGTGCCGAGTACCCCAATGCGCCACCCTTCTCCGCCGTCAACATGGGTGAAGTCGGCCAGTTCTCAAGGACTCTGAACCCTGTCTTCACACCCATCACCCACCCACTTCTTCCTCTCATCGCTGCTCCCGGGCAATTGAGCGCCGCAGAGATCAATGCTGCTTTATCACTTTTGGGTCAACTACCAAGAAAGCGCATCTACGGCATCAACAGCTCGTCGTCGCGAAACGCCACGCCGCAGGCTCCCTTCTATGAAAAGTGTATAAACGAACTGGGTCTTCCGCATCAATTTGCAGTTGTCGAGAGACATCCGAACAATCCAAGGAGTTTGGAGACATGGTGTAATCAAAAACATTTCGGAGGCGCCTATCTCAACCCCGGCCTACCACATAATGCATTGACAAAGATTAGCCCATTCTTCGCTGCGTTGAACGGCGGCAACGGGCCAATCTTGACGGAGGCGGCTCTGGTTATCGGAGTTGTAGACACTATCGTGGTCCAGTCAGGTACCTCGTCCAGATCGTCGTCTCCGGGCTCAATGCCATCAAGTCCACAACAACGGCAGAGTGACTCGGTTGATCTCAGCAGTCAGTCTGGTCTAGGGTCGTCGACCTCCCTGGTATTCGATAATGCTGGATGGAAGGGTATTCTCAGCACACTTACAAGAGACCTGGCGCCATCTGCGTACTTCGGCCGCTCGGCCGTTGTCATGGCATCTTCTTCAGATGATGCAGCTCCCGTGTTCTTCGCCATGAGAGCTCTCAAGATTTCAAAGATCTACACTGTTGGCTTCCGCACATCCAGCAATCTTGCTCGAAACGCGCCTCCCATCGAACCGTTTATCAGCCTCGAAAGTCTGCAACGTGCTCGCTCCGTAGAAGACGATAGTGCGCCTTTCGTCATCGTGTCAGCTCTTGGTTCGGAAAAGAGCCATCTGGTTGGTATGCTGCTACGAGCCTTTGGAGGAGTTGGACCCAAGGGAGCAACCAACACGAAGAAGGTGTTTCTTGACCTGGCAGACGGCGCTGCCAGGAAGAGTTCTGACCCAGGGCTCATCGCTGAGAAGAACGGATTCGCTGCCTATGGAGCGGACGATGTCGCAGCATTTACAACGGTCGAAAGCTTGAGGTTACTCGTGGGGCAAAATGTGCCCTACAGCTTTGTTAGACTGGCAAGCGGAAGTCATCGCTATGGCGTTTGAAGGAGACGGGCAAGATTTGTGAAAAGGATACCGCCAATCACCGACGATAGGCAGTTCGCCAGAAAGGAGAACAAGGACGATACTGCTTGGCTCATCTGTTATCGGGGTCAATTGATGCTGGGGCATTGGGGACAGAATAGGGTGGATGTCCGAAGCGCCCCAGGCTAGGCTCTTGAAGCCAGAAGATATCCATGAGGCTTCCGCTACAAAGGGCCAAGCCGGGTAACAAACGAGGAACTGTCCCCGTTGTATGCGCGCCAAAGGTCCCTGACGCCAAGCGCCGACTGCCACCGAGACCGCTTGGGAGCTCTATTTTGACTGTCTGCCAGCGAAGAGATGCTTGGCCACATTAGACTTGTCGCTGTCTGGCTTCCGGCCATAGGGGTGTTCGACATGAGCCGTCCTAGGCGGCTGTCATGCGTGAGAGAAAGTCGCAGAGATGCATCTTGGGCCGATGTCGATCTGGTGTGCAGACAACCCCCTGCTAACCACGTACAGGGGGCCCTATAGAGTGGGCTCTTATTGTAACGGCGGCGGCGTGAACCGTCACCACCAATTCTAGGTCCGCCGACCTCCACAGATGTCAGATAGGAGCGCGGCGGTTCAACTTTTTCCGTTATGAACCTTCCCGATCTGTTACACTTATTCTTTTTAAACTACTTACCTATGGGCTATAACCATCTAAGTATAGACCTGCCCATGCAAGATTGACTACGATATGAGGATACAAGATGTATACGAGAACCAGTGGGTTGGAAATCACCTATATGTCAGTCAAATATTACATAGACGCTTCTGGCAAATACCACCGAAGCTCAAGATGATGACGAGATTTGAAAACACTTTGCTCCACTATTTGGTGTTATTTACTTTTTGTGTATGTAGTTACTCATTCAAAGTTTTAGAAAGTCTGAGGATCCTCATCACCTTGCTGAACACCCCCTTAGCAGGTTGTGCCCATCTGAGAACGAGGCCATTATCTGCTTCGATTTAAGACTCGATCATATTTTGAATATGAACCGCCATCATTTCTCATAAACTTTGAGCTGCAAGACTTGTACCGTAGCCCTGCAAGGTTTCCGTGAGCCCTCCTGGCCCTTGCCAAATGCCTCATCTGTCATTTGCAGGCATCTGCCCAGGCTTTGAGTGAGATGGGTTTAGACGCTGTGTGAGATTCAGGGCGCTTGGTTGGGGTTGCTTTACCCTGGTCCATGTCGGTGGCTATTTGCCTCATTGCAAGTGTCGGCATCTGTATCTGTATGTATATGTTTAACAGAGGACGTATATACTTTTCTATGTCCGGTTCTGTTCAGGATATTGGCGGTAAAGGGCGGCTATGGTCCTGTTGAAGAGAGAGAGAGAGAGAGAGAGAGAGAGAGAGAGAAAGGTCATGATGCAGCCGAGTTTAGGATTGCCCGTATGGGACGATGCATAGTGAGATAAGAGGAGCCATCCTGGGCTCACTATATCGTCTCATACTAGAGATAAGGAGGACGTTTCTCAATGAACTGATTTTGGATAAAATGCACGTTTTATTTGGCAGTTCTATTCTGTATGAATGAATCTTGGCTTGACGTTCCTGATGAATGGAAGCAAATACGTCACAAGTGTTAATGCCGACCAGCTGTTAGTCAGTCATATACCATAAGGAAGACCTTGCTAAGCAAGGGACTCCTCGAGCTTTTGGCTTGGTCTTACACCGGCAAGCGCGTACTCTGTAGGATGTATATTGTTGGATGAACACGGGAACAAAGCAAATGAGAAACCAAGAGCCACCCGTTTCGGGGAAGCGGATCTTGTGTCTTTTGATGACGATCAGGGACCCGTACATGTTAAATCGGAGAACTCTGGCATGGTCGCTTCTTGAGGCAAGAAATAGGGGGCTTGAACGAAGGAGAAAACGATGTTGTATGTACTGTGTGTATATGTATGCATACTGGAGACTGAATGAGACAAGAAGAGACGAGACGAGACGGGATGAACGAAACAGCACCAGGCTGTTCTCCCAAATTAAGGCCCAGTAAGTTCAGATGATGAGAGGACCTTTGCAGATACCTCGACAAGGTCAAAACAAGTACGTAGTGTCACTTCACGCGTGGCCATCACTGACTTGTTTGTCACAGACAGCCTGACCACTGATTTGGGCCAAGCTGCAGCCATTTTTGAATATGGAAACATGCTAATCCTGCAGTGAGAGGCATCTAGACTGCAAACCCACACACATGGGGCTTGCAGAGAGACAAACCCCGCCGCGAGGCTCGCGAAACGCCTTGGCAGCAAATCAAGATTGAATTGTGTCAGGTTGAGTCTGGTTAGGCTTCGAGGGCCGTCTATCCAGATGATGTGAACGGGAACTGGTGACTGGATTAACAATGTAAGTCATCAAGGCCATTCCAGGAGTGGGTGGGGATGTGATAGAGATGATGCAGTGCATACAAGTATGTATGGGATTATAATCTCAAGCACCCATGAACAAAATGTCTCCGGTAAGCATCGCCGAAACTGCTGATTCCCTGGCGAGCGATAGGTCGCTATATCCCCTTGTTACCTTTATATATCTCTGGCGACAGATCGCCGTGACCAAGGTTCAAGCTATCCAAGGCCAGCAACATGGTCCAGAAATCTCGTGATAGTTAGTCTTCTACAATATGGAATTGATCTATTGATATACATACAAGTCGGTCAGCCAATCTTAGCTCGAGTACTTAGTCGTGTATAGATATCGTGAGCGAGTACACCTCGAATGCTTTGGTAGTAGACTCACTGATCCGTGTGGAGGCGCCATACCTAACGACGACTGCCAGGATCGCCTAGTCACCATGACAAACTATTCTCTGGAGGTCGAGCCGTATCAACACAACGATTACAGTTCTAATGCCATGCTCAACAATCCTGACAACGGCACCTGAATTCTGAATCCAAGCGAACTGAAGAACCTCCACCTTTAGGTGGAGAATGAAACTACTGTGGGTTTGCATCCTATCTATTTGTCCTGGACCTAGCTGTCATTGAGCGCGCGGTACTGGGCAAGAATTGCAAGTGCTGGTCATGAGCTAGAGCCTAAGAGCTGCAGCGTCGGAACCACGACTGAGCAGCTGAGAGCGTCCAAGTCGGCTTCGTAGAGTATAGGGGGAATATAAATGCACCGGTCAGTTGTACACAACAACTATTCGCTGTATCCAAGCTCAAGATTGTTGCCCATCTCATGTTGACGGCTGCAGCGTATCCTCGTGAGCCAAGATCTTGGATAGCCCTTGAATGAGTTGCCGCAGCGTACAAGATAGGTCCTGAGAATGATGTTGATTATAGAAGTTTATCATTGACTGGAGATAATTTGGTGCCTCGTAATAGGTATGTGGATGTGGATATAGCCTCTCGTGATATGCAAGTGCTTCTGGCTATCCGACGCTCTCTGCGTTGCCCACTCTCACAACTCTACCGGCAGAAGACACTGCACTAGTGCAAAGTCCATAGTTGAGGTTGTAGCAAGCAGAGCATATGTTTTCGTGCAAGGCCCAGCAGAAATCCAGCAATCCACCGAGAAGTGGTAAAGTTCACGTCATTTGTTTGTGCAAGTGAAGACGATGATCTCAAACAAGCCACATCCAAATACCCGACTGGTTTCATATTTAGGTGAGCCACTCAGGATGGCTATTCATGTGCAAGTTAGCTCAGCAAGGACATAGTTCGAATGGCTCAGGATTTGTGAATGAGAATGGGTCGATACTTGGCCAATCTACTCCGTATACCGGGTACGAATCGAGCACCTGGGGTAAAGTGGATGTACCCGGTAGAGACAGGCAAGGCCAGAGAGAATCGGCATTGATAGGCGTCCTTCTAGAAAACCACCGGGCTGGCCAAGCTCTGGTCTAAACAGCCGTGGAGACTTCGCAAGCCGGGAACCTGTTGGGTTTAGCCTATTGATCAAGCTTCAATGCGCTCGGCATTGACTATACCACACTTTCAAGCACTGGCCAGTCTTTAGTGTGAACATTGATGATTGGCACCGCGTCACAATAGCAGAGCTCGAGAGGTTTGGACAGGGTGCCGAGGCGAGGCCTGGTGCGGCAGAGGCAAAGCCACCTAAACGTGGATTGACAAGGATACTGAGAAACCCATGCACAATCCCAGGGTTTCAAGCGGCATCAAGGTCCCAATCGGGGGACAGGACCGACATACCATGAGAAGTGCAAAAGCACGCACCACACACCGATACTAGCTAGCCAGGCCAGCCAAGCTGCCAGGATGTCAGTAGCCTCATGACGACTTGAAGCCTATATGGCAGCGGAAAGGAGGGATCAAACTTAACAAGAAGGACAGTATGAGACTAGATAGGGTATAGTCCTCCCCAATCTTTCAGCCCTGATCAACAAGACATAGCATAGAGAATGGTGAAGGGCCAGCTTATATAAGCCTTGTTTGTGGCTGCAAAAGATGCTGGTGTATCCCCCACATATGCAGGTCCGATGCGTCAATGTCTTATTTTGCCTTTTTTCTTTTCTTTTTTTCCTTTTTGAAGATATAGTTGTGAGCTCCTATAACAGGGCCAGTACAGTATCGATCCCATACATGAGACTTAGCTTAGTTGATAGTCAGCCCTGCTGATCAGTTTCAAGGGTGCTCCGAGAACGTGAGAGAAAACCGAAGAGTTCAGCTAGATCGAAATGTTAGTAGGGTGTTGCCGACAGCTCCTCGCGGCCCCCATTGAACCTGCTACGTACCAGGGGAGATATCGGCCTGGGTGGAGTGTTGTTGGAGTGTTCACGTCATGTTGGGAGAATGAACATCCATCGTATAATAGCAAATCACCTCAGTGCCGTAGAGCCCCTGAGACAGAAGAATGAGGATTGGGCATGAATGGAAATGACCATGATAAACAATGATAGCAGCCGCCAAATACCACCAACTTGGGTAGAGCGTGGCGCTTAGGAAGTCTCATGAATTCTTATTGCTCCCGCTAGTCTCTCGGCCGACTCTTGGAAGCTTAGATTATGCAGCTCTGAACTGTGGACACTAATTCCTATGGATAACATGAGCTTGGTAATAATAGGTCGACCCAGGAGCAACTACAAGGGGGGACGAAAGAACCTCTCCGGAGATATCCACACGTGCAGAGTTGTTGTTGCTAGGCGCTCTGGCCAGGGGAAGAAGGAAGATCATTTTGGAGATTCGCAATGGCTGTCTGAAGATACGATGTATGCTCTCGCCTGCCACTGAGGCGAGAGACGAGGCCCAGAAGATGAAGTAAGTCTGGACTAAGAGAATCAAGGTAGCAACCCGTACGGGAACGACGCATTGCGACTTAGGAGAGCCCGATATTGATAAGGATACCCAGGTTCCAGGCACCAGGCTAGGATCCTTTCCCTAATTGATGGCACCAGCCAACACCATCGGTTAATTAGTTGAGATAATACATGACTGGGATCCCGTCAAACCAGTGTCAACGAGCGGTCTGTAAGTGCTTTGCGGAAACGATAGAGAAGCCTGATGCTGATCTCAGCTGTTTGAGAGTTTTGGTCATGTTTCCTACCAATTCAGAGAAGCAAGGCCAAATCCGGTGAACCTTTTCTTGTCTGTGTTGTTTATGCGGAGCCTTCAGGCTTCAGTTGCGTCTCTGAAACACTCACTCACTGTATGCAGGTGCAGCATGTATGCGACAAAACATGACGCCATTGGATGGAAGTCGTGCGATGGTTGCTTAGGACGTCGCCCACGACAACAAAAGCTTCCATGTTTGTGACAAAAACTCCTAGATCCTCGCTCTAGAGTTTCAGGCTCACCAAAAAAGCACAAGCAGCTATACTGACCTATCGCAATTACACTGGTTGTCGTCCGTTCCATTCGGTCCCCGCCCGCCCCGAGTTTCCACTGTCAAGACAGGGTGCTAACAGCCCCAGTCAAGCCCAAACAACGCTGTTCCCGCTATGCTTAAGCGAAGCGTCCGCTAATTCAGGCACCTTACGGGCCCCTCCATTGGTAGGTACCTTAGGTACCTAGGCACCTAGTGCCTGTCTTCCATTACCTCCACTTCAGTTCATTCATTGCTGCCGCTGTCAGAGAAAGTCTGACAGACAAGAGCCCTGTGTGACTGAAAGCATGCTGTGCAAATGGAACCAAGCATGGCAGCGCCACCAAATGACAAACAGGAACCAAGAGCTTGGACCATCATCACCCCTTCCTTGCTACCTTACCTTACCTAGACAACTCACCAGTCCCGTCTAGCCCACATTAGAACACACCCGAAGCCTTCTGGATCCAACCCATATACTATCCCAAGTCTCGCTTCTTGCCTTACTCGCCTCGTCTGAAAGGATACTTTGAGTCCTAGGGCCAGATGCTACGTGCACCTACACTTGAGGGCATCTGTGTACTTGCCCAGGTCCTGGACAGAATATAGACCCGTAGCTCTGGGTCGGTCCGGCACTGATAGACCTTGACTTTTGATCTTTGATCGTCACCCCTGGTTAGCCTCAGCTTGTCGACGAAGCCGACAAAAAGGGAAAAAAAAGAAGAAAAGAAAAAAAGGAAAAGAAAAAACATCTTAGCCCAAGAACAACATCCCGGTATGCCTTTGACTAAACTCAAGGACTTGACTGATGCATGTCAAGCCGGAGACTGGGACATCCAAAGCTGCAGAACAGGAACTGTCAACTTGAAGCAGTTCCATATCGACTGGTACCTTGCTGCTCTGGCGGTTACAGAACCAAGGACATACATACATAGTCGAGCAAGCCTACGGAGTACCTAGGTATGCATCGAAGATTATCAGAAAGACGTTCATAATCGCTGTTGACCTGGTCCCTGCCACTTTCGCTAACATGAGCCCGAGTTTCTGGTCATGGAACTTAGGACCCGCATGGCATGGCATGGCCTGGTGTCCCCTGGCATAAATGAAGACGTACGTATGCATTGTATGTACTAGTCTAGTCCTTGCACCAGATGTCTAATCTGGTGTGAGGAGGAATCCGCTTTTTCAAGAGCATTTGGTGGGAGCAAGGCCGAGAGGACCTTTGCGAACCAGACCGAGTACGCCCCCTCGATCAAGACACAAATCCGTGCCTGTCCAGCATCTAAAAACAACAAAAGCCGGAGGAAAGCAGACAGGATCGACAGATGCCTCGGGAAATGCTACAGTACTTAGAAAAGAGGAGCGGCATCAGGGCTTGCTCTTCCCCGATTTGGTCATTTGGGGGCCCATACGTGACCATCATTTGGGGGTTTTTAGCCTGTCGGTTGGGAACTTGGGGGTTACTACTCTACAGTATTCTCTTTTTCATAGTCGCCATCCCCTCTGTGCGCTCCAATAGCACAGCTGGTCCAGACGCCAGCAAGATGCGCCGTCTGCCTTAAGGGAGATTATGCTGGTATTGGCTGCTCTGCAAGTTCGTGGGAACCATGCCTTGCCTGTCAGGCTTGAGTCAGCATTCAGAAACAGCATCCACAAGGGGACTCAAATCTTGACCTCCGTTTCCCCACCATGATCCATCCCAACATCGACACCACCATCTCATCATTCATGCCCGCACCCCGGTCCTGTCACTAGCCACCTCCACATTGGCAACAACCAGAATGAGACCGGCGACTGGGGTTCGGCCGGGTCAGTCGTACAATTCTGGGCCTCCGAAGTGATTCTACTACCGGCCCTGTCCCATCTTCTAGACGCCTCACCTTACTTACTTCTAGGCTCGATCTCCTCCTTCCAAGTCCGTCCTTATTTCTGTTTATGTTACCCGGCCTGTTGGGAGCATACCAATTACCATCAATCTGCACCATTGTCATTATTGCCGTCGTTGTTGACCGTTCACCCATACTGTCAACTAACACGGTATATCGAGCCACACCTCCCAGAGTGCTTGGATCTGCCATCACTTGGAATGATCGACTTCTGATAGCTCATCAACGACACTCCAATCATTCTTTTCTTGTCTTTGTCTTTCCCGCGTCATTTTCTTTCATCACTCAGGTATAAGTTCTTTGAGACAATACCAACAAACCGAATCACGACCTCAATCACCAGCAAATTTCACTCGTTACTACCAATATAGTTATGACTACTTCCATGTACGACGCCATGAACGTTCCTCACATACCCGGAGTCCACCCCGTGGCCATTCCCCGACCTCAAGTTGGTATCGAACGCCTTCCAACTCGTCGCATGAGCAATGAGCCACGCGAATCAATGAACTGCAAGTCGTGCCGTAAGCGAAAGGTGAGACATCGCGATATGTTTGCAAGAGCTATGATTCTTACTGGCATTGCCACAGATTAAATGCAACCGACTGCGACCTTCCTGCGAGGCTTGCCAGGTGTTCCAATGCCCCTGCATTTATGGTAAGTCGCCATTTCGCGTGTTTCTGCATCACCGTACCGGCCGTGGACCTCGCAGCGAAGGCTAATTCAGCTGTAGACGCGGTTCCCAAAAAGCGTGGACCAAAGACGGACGTATTGGAAGCACTTTTGAAAAGAGTTGACGGGCTCGAGGCAAAGTTGAGAGAAAAGGGTGAAGACGATGTGTCGCTTTCAAGCTCAAATTTGCCCGGGGGCGGAAAGGGAGGAGCTTCCGAAAATGGCTCTCAAGTCACTGAAGTTGACGAGTCGATAGCCAAACGTGCCACAGTTGACGCGCGTGAATCTCCTGGCGATACAGCATCACTTTCTCCGCATACTCCAACAGCTCGGTTTGTGTTATGGTCGCTTTTGTACCCTGACTTGATAACTGACTCGATCTCTAGTGATCTGTCCCCCCCGCCAGCCCAAGCTGAGGTCTTACTTGATACATATTTCGCCAGGTTTCATGGGAAGCCATACTATATCGTCGATGAATCCTCTATTCGACAAAGACTTCAACTCAACCAGCTACCTCGATTCCTCTCCTTTGCCATTTCAGCCGTGGCAGCGAGGTTTGTTCCTCCCCAATAGCACAAACCCCTATACTGACGGTATTCAGACACACCGCCGACCCTAGTGGATATCAAGCGGCTGCCAACCTTAGTGAGGACCTTGCAGCGCGGGCTAGACGAGAGATCAACATCGACGAGCCATCCATAGATGGATTGCAGGCGCTTCTGTTGTTGGTCAGTGCCTTCACTGCAACAGGAAAAGGAAAGAAGGCATACATGCTTATGAGTAAGCAACGGCATTGCCCCATATGCCAGTCAGTGGTGCTAACAAGACATAGCAAGTGCCACTGGGATGGCCATGGCGCTAGAGATTCATAAGGAAACTGACGGGCAGGCTCGAATGACTCCAATTGAACGTGAGATGCGACGCCGACTCTTTTGGACTTGTTACTTGCTTGACCGGTTTCAAGCAACCGGTTCGAAGCGACCCAGCCTAATAAGCGACAATACCATTATGCTGCGGCTTCCTTCTTGGTCGCCTAACTCATCCTCGCTACCCGTTGAAGGCGAGTTCTTCCAAACAGGCTCGAACCTCCAGTACTTCCAGGGCAGCGACAAGAAACCCCAAGGAAGCATGGGCATGCTCATCGACATAACACGTGTTCTTGGAAACACAAATCGATATCTTGCCGCTGGCGGCGTCAAGGGCGACTCTCACTTTCCATGGCACACACTCTCCACGATATCCAAGATCCGTCAAGACCTAGATGTATGGGCTTCTGGAACTGAGGACGTCTTTTCCAAACTTGACACTCTTTTCGGACAGGCTGACTCGACTATCCTCCTGCTCAGCAAAGTTGTATACCACCTTATCCACTGCCTCATTTACCGACCGTTTCTCCCTATCGACCTTGCAGAACTTGCAGAGACAGGACAGCATCAATCATGGCAGATAGAGGCCACTAACATGTGCTTCCTTCACGCTAACGCGATCATGGAGCTGATACAACTTGGAAAGCAATCGGGAATCGTCGACTGGCCAGCATTTATTGGATATTGCGTCTGCACGGCAGGAACAGTTCACGTTCACGGAGCCCACTACAGTCGTCAAGGGAACCAAGGCGAGTTTAATGTCTTCAGCTCGGCAGCAGAGTTTCTATCAAGAGAGATGCAGTTCCTGAGTGAGTTGCGGTATGCCTGGGCTACAATACAACACCAACGCGAGACACTTCAAGACATTAGCCACGCACATGGCGAGTTGGTAAAGGCTCTATCTCGAAGCTCAATGCGCTATACACCTGGATTCCATAGCGAGGATTTCTTCGACCGGTATTCCAACATTGGAGGACCGGGTGGCCCGTCTTTCAGTTTCGATGCAGCCAATCTTCGCCTTGCAGATGTTGCAGTTGACATGGGTGCTGGACCAATTGCTGAAGACACTCTCCGAAACAACGACGGACAACAGCGACCGAGCCTCAAGCGTAAGAATACGGCTCCACCAGGACCTATCAACCGGAGACGACCTGACGTGAAGGTTATTTCGAGCCTTGCGCCCTCTGCGTCGGGACTGCCTACCCCAGGCACTGCTCGACGATCATTCTCGTATACGTCGGGAGGGATGCCACATTCATCGCCTGGCCTCCTTGCAACACCAACCTCAATCCCGACCCATCACGAAAACCCGGAGATGTACACTATGCATGATCACATGGGTGGTGATGCATCCGCAAATAATGCTGCAGTCGCGGCAGCAGCGGCAGCAGGTTTCACCATGTCACCCACGTCGCATGCCGTTTCATCTCATAACATGCACTCAATTGGTGGCGCACCTTTCAGCCCACCTTACAGCTATGGCTCAGGGTCAAGCATTACGAATGCTGGACCAGGAATGATCAATGAAGCGAACGGAGGCTATGATGCTATGTTCGGAACAGTGCCTACTAACGCCTTTGGCAGCCCAGCGGCATGGCAGGGCGATGACAGCCATACCAAGATGCACCTCAATCAGATTCGCCCGACAGCGACAAGTCCTGGAGCGCGAAGCAACAATGGTAGTACCGGAACAGGCCCGGGAGAGGAGAAGGACCCATTCCTGGCCCTTCTGGAGCAACTGGCCGAGAATGAAAATCGATCGCAGAATGGGCATGGCGGCGATCTTGACTTCTTCCTCGGTAACTCAACCACCAACCCTTGAGGTTACTAAGCTGAAGCAGGACCATATTTACTGTTTTTTCTTGTATCTCTTCTTTTTGTTACGATCATTACTATTCATGTACATAGATAGGAGGAATAAGTCGCTGGGCGATGCGCGAAGGACGCATAGCTCTGGAAGCTCAACGCGACAATCGGAAATGGACTTTGGGCGCAATGGACAAACTTGCAGCATTTACAGGCGAACAGCATGGTTGAGTCAATGGATGTTTCATGAGGGCAGGATCCTCGACAGACAACGAACTGGTACGAAATACTTGAAGAAAAGCATTAGCCACTGTATATTAGAATAGCTCGGAAACATAGAGCATGAACAGAGCAACATGAGATCAGATATTTTAAACCACGTCGTGAATGTGGGGTCTATCGATTGTTGGGTGATTATTTCCACCACGAGTCAGTGCAAACAGCGACCTAACAGTGTAACGAGTTAGAGGCTCATGGTTGTCATTGAAGATTCGGTAGAATAAGCTGGGCCTGTAAACTCTAAGGAAGTCTTTCAGGGTTGGGATTGGAGCGCGTGGTTATTTTGAGTGATCATCAGCCCAACGGTACGTACCTTGGATATGTGAGAATGGAGACGGAGCGAAAGAAACCAAAGACGTGACAATGATAACCTACCAAGGTTAGTTAGTACATTACGTATCTGAAGGTATTGTAACATCTCATGTGGTAGCAGAGATGGCTACTAACGTGAGTACCTGAGATCGGGTTGCTCTGACAAGTGTGAACTTTGAAAGAAGCTTCCTTACTAGTGCCGACGGGCAAGATCGAGACTCTAACGGTGTTGCATTGCCAGGATCTAGGATAAACTGATTGACGTCCAATGGAAGTGGAGCTGGAACTTGAGACGATTTGATGTCTAGGGAGCCGGGCTGGGACGTGTGAATGCTTCATGTGGCGGGTGGGATGCGATTAAGCTTAGCGATTGGCCCGACCAACGGGTACCGGCCCGCAGAGCCACAAACCATGAGTTCGTCCCAAACGGGACCAGCTAGCGAGATTAAACAGGGGTCCAGCATACATGACAGTGCACTAAAAGGTACTGTACAGTCAGGTGCATAGGTACAGTAGCATAAGGCAGGTCGGTACATAAAAAATCACGTTATGCAAACTCCTTATTGTGCACCACTAAATATCGTGCGCGCGGTGACAGTGTGTACATATGGAGATTGCGGGATGTGCCGTCCCGGGACAGATACTTTTTTCTTTTTAAAATTTCTTACTAGTAGATTATATACCTTAGATAGCACTTACTACTACATATAGTACGGAGAGTACAAGGACCATGACCACTAGTTGAAACTGCTCCTATGACCAACATACGCACGGTGGTGATCGTCGCCACGAGAAGCTGTAGCTCTGGCACTGGACTGTTTTACTACCTCGAGTCAGACTCACCGTTTCCCTACTGCAAAGATGCTCTCTTGGCCAATGCCAAACTGTAAACAATGTTTTGGAACACACTGTCAGTTGAACCTGTAACATTTAGGTAGAGTTTATACATGTGCTTTCTATAAACAAACGTCTTGTCTGCCCTGGGGTCATGAACTGACATACATGGTACGTACTGTATCCGTAAAACCTCTCGAAACATCCCCCAAGGTATCCAAAAATACTTCAAACTCTATCTTGATAGTTCAACGCCTTGGCCTTGGCCCTGGCCCTCGCCTCACACCTCACGCTTCACCGACACCCTCGTTCTCAGCTACAACTGCCCTTGCTGCTGCTTCATCTGGCTGCTCATCTTCCCGCTTATCGTCGGGCGCTTTCGTTCCTGTCAGAGCTTGAAACAAAACGACCACGCCACCCAGCGTGGCCATGGCCTGCCAGACGCCTCTCGTAGCGCCAGCATAGCCTTCAGTCGCAATGTTCTGCTCTGCAGGACTCAAGTCACCGCCGTGCACCAACCCTGGCGTGTTTACCAAGCTAGATACTAGCCTCTGTCGAGCATGACTCAGATGCTCACCACCGTCCAGCTGGAGGAATCCCGAGACAAGATTTCCTTTCAGTAAGCGGTAGAAGATACCCCCGGCCACCGCAGTGCCGAAACTCGAACCCGAGCCTCGGAACGTACCCAGCAGACTGGTGGCAATGTATCGGGTATCATCATGGCTGAGGTGCAGAATATGCGCAAGGGTGTAGTTGACTCCTCCACCCGTCGCAAGGCCGTTGATCAGAACCACTACGATGAACAGAGCAAGAGGAAGACTCGTGGTACTAATAAGCGAGAGTAGATAGGTGCTCACAGTGAAGATGGCAAGCGCTGAAATGGACGGGAGCCAAAAAGCACCGTCTCGGCGCACATGAAGCCAGCCGACGAGGATGCCACCCAGACCAAATCCTATGTTTGTAGGAATGAGGATGGAGCCCGCAGCTGCTGGAGAAGACCCCCGAACTGCAAGCATGAATATAGGTGCGTAGAACAAAACGCTCCAACGGGCTATCATGAGACCGAGCTGGGCGAAACATGAGAATAAGATTCCCCACGAAGAGAGAACCTTGACGGGTATGATAGGATCCGCTACCAGGTAGTTCTCGACTGCGAGGAAGAGCAGAAGCATGACGGGTGCCATAAACAGGGGTACTGTTTGTATCTCATCTGCGATTGCATAGAGAAACAGCACGATAGACGTGGTCTTGAAGTGTGAGTTAGCAGCGATTCTGCGAGAGAAAAGCATGCGGAGCTTACCAAAAGACCAGCCCCGAGATAGTCGATTCGCGCGAGCTTCTGTCCCGTAGAAGTCTTGGTATCATGCGCCTCTGCTGCAGCGGGTATACTGATAAATACCCCCAAACCTGTGGCGAAAGCGAAAGGGATTTGTCCCCAGAACAGTGGCCTCTATGGCCGGTCAGTCATTGCACCGAAAGTTGTCAGTTCAAACGAGTTCAACGTACCCACCCCACTGCTGGCATCAGACCCCCGAATACGATAGCACCAAATGAAACACCAGCAGTAAAGCCCGCGTTAATCAAGCCTAGCACAAGACCTCTTGACTTCTCGCTGGCCAACTCCAGCCCAATAATAATGGCGAGTGACAAAACCCCAGCACCACCTGTGCCTGCAATGACCCGGCCAGCAACAAACGAACCGAACGAAGTCGAGAGGGCACAGATCAGTCCACCGGTGGCTACGAGAGCCGCAATGGGGAGAATAAGAGCCCTGGGTGGGAAGATGGTTGCCAGGCGCCCTGCTACAGGTGCGAGAGAAGACATGGGAATAAGGTAGGCACTGGTGAACCACATGGCAGACGAGCCGTGGGAACCAAGTTGAGATGCAATGGCGCCCTGAATCAGAGTCATACCAGACATATTACATGCTACATATGAGTCAGTAAATCGCAAAACTCGAAGTAGAAAAGCCGCAGGTGATGAATAGACCTCTTACCTGTTAAGAAGATGAGAAGCCACAAGCTCACTCCTATCGCAATTCCTCTCGCCAGTGGGATGTGGACTTTGGACTGAGTCTCAACATGACGAGAATTACTATCCTTCTGTGTACTCAATCTTACTGCCGAGCTTGATCTCGAGCTTGAGCTTGACCCAGCAAGCAAGGGCGTGTCCTCTGAAGTGAAAGGCGTATCGTCGCGGGGGTCAGAGGGCGGACCGGAGGCTGCGCTGCCGGGGCCGGAAGTCTGCGCCGGAGAATTCATGACAATCTGGCTCAACGAGTGTGACGGGATCGCTAGAAAGCCAATACTGTTACATGATCTAAGGACATCAAGGAGCGCGCTGTTGTCGTCTGAAAGGTTTAAGGGAATGACGTGTGTTACGCCATTGTTGCCGCCATGACCGGTGATGACGTTAGTGACGGTTTAGGAGATAACGGCGGGGATCGGAGATCGGAGATCCGGGGCTCCAACGCCGACAACGGATGCCGACTTGAATCGGAGGGGCACTGATTTCCGGGCCCGGGAGGAAAGGCTGCAGTCACATAGATTTAAGGAGGAAGAGCTCATGCAGCGGCGTGATGAGATATCAATCTTTACAACATGACATTGTTCTGAAAGCGTAGTGGTGAGTAGGTTGCTTCGTGTGTACAAGTAGTCATCCTGGATTTGATGAGATGAGCTTTCTGAGGTGTATGTATGCTCAAAAGGAACAGTTTGGTTTTATAGAGCAATTCAACTCCTTTGGCCTTCAAGTTTTCTCCTCGAATCCTGAACTGAAAAGGCACGAATGCGTTAAAGTTCTCCCAGCTGAGATAGGCAGTTCAAAATACGGTGGAAAGACCCTGCATCTGCATCGGTTACAGACGCTTTGTGCTACCGCAAGAATGAAGAGCTCGATTAACACGACAAAGTGAGCAGAGATTTGATCGACGTGGCGGCTGAATTGGCCCAATAGCATAAATTGCTTGAATGGGAGCTCCTCAGTGGATATGAAAGTGACTGGCGTCACCCGCTAACTAATAGGCACCGCCATTTCAAGGGAGCGCCAAAATGAGCTACACGAGGGACAGCGACAGTCAAGACCAAAGACCAGTCGAGGCCATGCCATGCGGGCATTATCGGTTAGGCTCGTGATCAACGTGCGTCTTGGCTGCAGATGTTGATGTTTGCATGATCATTCTTATTACGATGAGAAGCGGAAACCAGAATCTGAAATGTGAAATTCGAAATCTGAGAGTCAGCTGAAGTGATGAAATGACGGTCAATCAATCTTGATGATGCACCCACAGACCGGGCCGACGATCAAAGCTTGGTGAAAGCTTGTCGTCGACTTGTCATGCTATGCCATCCTTGTCAAGAGACATGACGTATGAACTTCAGCTTTGAGTGAATGAGGACAAAACAAGAGAGCCAGAGGAGCGACGGCACGACGGCGCGGGCGCAGCATGTACATACAGTAACTTACATGGTCTACTGTGCGAAGAGACTACCAAGGTTCTACTTATCAGTTACCACCACCTATAGGCTATCCGTAACAGAGAAAACAAGTGTAGAGTGGCTTGAGAACTATCTCGAGAGCAACGAGCAACCATCGTCAGTGGAGCGATGCTCAAAAGTCGGACAATAGCGGAGCCGCGGCAATCAATATGGGGAAATAAAGTAGGCACCGAGATTCTTTTCCAGCTCTAGATGGTGTTGTCATTCTCGCATTAAGAAACGGTATTTTTGTATATTGTATTGTATTTGACTGTGTTGGATGCAGACTCTTGAGCCTTGAGCAAGTAAAGGCCCGATCGAAACGAAACTCATAATCAGAAATAATCCAATTGAGGAGGAGAATCCATGTTACAGTTGCAAATAGCGGCTGTCTAGGTATGGCAGGGAGAGGATATGATGATGCTGATTATGACGATGACGATCCGATAGGTTGTGTATCAACTTCCCCAATGGAAACCACTACGTAGCTCATCAACCATTCATCACGCGCCAATGTCATCTTCCCCTCAATTTCGTGCGCGGCATTTTTTTTTTTTTAAGAGGATGCTACCGTCAAGCATCATTCATTCGCCTAATCAAGCGACCGAACTCTAGGTTAGTACCTAAAGAACTAAAGTTGACTTTAGCTTAGCTGAGCAGCCAAGATTCAACCAAGACAGACCCTGCCGAGACACAGACAGAGAATTGGATCTGCTCTGAAGAGATTTTTCTTGCATGGTTTCTGTCTTATGCAGGTCTCGATGCAGCGGACAACGGACCGCGCCAATGGCCACCTAGGTACTACCTAGCACACCCCGGAAATTCAATTCATATGGCAATTGGATCTGTTAGACATGTCCCTAGCAAAGCTTAGACCAATAGATAGACCAACAGAAAAGCCATCAACCCCAGAATTACCCAGCGACTCGAGTCGCCTGACAACCCTCGGGGCAAGGAAAAACAGCGGAATGGCTTACACCAAAAAAACGCTGATCTCCCACCAAAGCCCGTCCGCTGTATTTCCTTACCCCCTAGACAACCTATCGAGTACCCGACCCGATTAGTCGGTAAATTATCCATTGACTCGTATACAGTGCGACCTAAATAAAGGGACTTGACTTTCATAACTCAATCAATTGAGTTGAGTACCGTCTCCCGACTCCTTCAAGACCTCGTACTCATCCAATTCAAGAGTAGCTCGAACTCTACCAGACTCTTGTTCCCTCTCAAACTCCAGCCTTAGGCTCACCGTTTGAATCGAACTGCCTACCTATGGAATGCCGTTGTAAAAGTATCGTGAGGTATCCACATCGTTGGGGTGTCGACTCTTATTTAGCCTCATGGTTCAGCGCTCCCAGCTCCACGGTCTCCCGACTGCCGGCGGGGCACCTCATGGACCCGATCCATTGGCTGGCTCCCGTCACTCTCACCCACTGTTTGGTGGCTGAGATACCCGCTAAAGCCGCTAAAAAAAACACTCACCCCGGTTTTTTCTCCCCGGCGGAGGAGAGCCTTGGACACAACCACTTTTGACGATTGACCAGACCTGGCCTGGCCTGGCTCATCTGCTCATCTGCTCATCTTGCTTGTTTCTTCGACAATCAAGAACTACTACCTAGGACAAGCATAAACTTGACAGGACGGAAAGTCACGCATATTTCTTTGCTTCTTCTCGGTTGTGAGCAAAATCTTACTTCCACAGATCATCTTCCCTTTTCTTTTTTTGGTGCTTAGGCCCCTGGTAGGAACGTGCCGACGGGAATACGCCGCCGCAAGACGCCGAAAACCAGACAATATCCGCCATCTGACAGCCTAGCACGGGCAGTCACGATCCCAAGGTTACGTTACCTGTCCTGGGCTTATTATTATTAGCCTTCGGAAGCCTCTACCCGCCAAAACTCGACTTCCAGCCGATCCAATTTCATCCTACTCTCCCAGTAATCTCCTGGTTTCAATCCCGATATTCCAACATCAAACCTTGGAAGACATGGCACGCTCATCAAGGTAGCAACGGCTCCAACTTGTCAAGCCAGTCTCGATCTCAGCTTCACACCCAATTTCACGAGTGACGAGTCCATGTCTCTTTCAATTCCGTCCTCGATATGTCCGATTCGGTCTCCACCGACGACGGAGGCATTCCCGATCGTGGGCCCGTCGTCTTCGCCGTCACAACCGCTACTCTCGTCCTCGCTACAGTCTTCGTCGCAGCACGAATCGTCTCCCGGACCTTTATTGTTAGGAACGTCACCTGGGATGACCGTGTCATGATCCTCGCATGGCTCTTCGCCTTCTTCCTCTCCTTCACCATTTGTTTCGGCGTTCACAATGGCCTCGGACGACACGACCAAAACATCGACCCCAACCGTTTACCCGCCCTTCGCCGGTGCGAATATGTCTTTTCCATCCTGTACAATCCCGCGTTGATGGCCACCAAAACCTCCGTCCTCATATTCTACCTCCGATTAGCCAAGCACACCCAAAGAGTACTTCGATTCGCCTCTTGGTTGACACTTGCGGTCGTCAATATTGCTGGTGTTATTCTCACCTTCATGAATGTTTTCCAATGCCGCCCGACCCAAGCCGCCTGGGATGTCAACTATGACGAGCGCGCGAAATGTATACCGCTACTTACCGAGTTTATATGTTCTTCACCCGTCAACATCGTTACGGACCTGGCCATTCTCGCGCTACCTATACCCGTCCTCACCGGCATGCGCCTCCCTTCTCGCCAGAAAACTATTCTGGTCCTCACCTTCACCGTTGGAATATTCGTTACCGTTGTCGATGTGGTCAGGATCTACTACCTCCAGCAAGCCATTACAGCACCAACCAATACGACTGCCGATCCCCAGTCTCGATTTGGTGGGCAGACTGACTTTGCCTGGAACGCTTCGCGATCGCTCATGTGGAGTGCTGTTGAGGTCAACGTTGGTATGATGTGCGCCTGCGTCCCGACGTTGAAGCCTCTGGTCCTCAAACTGCTCCCCTCCATGCTCTACGACCCCAATGGAACCCGCGCCAGTACACCCAAGGGGCCCAATGATTCAGATACGCCTTCAACAGGCCATCGCGCCAGTATTCAGCAGCCCCCTCCTGTCGCGCAGACCAGCGCACAGCCTCTCAATGCCAATGCTCCCATGAGCGCGATGGAATTTTTGACGACACCTTTCGACGATCCAGGCCCAAATCGTCCTGCGCAACGTGGGTACCAGAGCAATGGGACCTTTCAAACATCGACAACTATGACGTCTTCAACAGGAACTGTTGAGGGTGTTTATTTTGGCTTCGTCAACATGACAAAACCTAAAAGTATGCTCAAGTGCAACAAGAAGCAGTCATTCAAATACTGCACAATTGTGTCCATCTTGTTTCTGTTATGGGGAATATCATACGGCCTACTCAACACCCTAAACAACGTCATTGCGAAAGTCGACAATATGACCACAGCTGAAACACTTGGCATGACGTCTGTATACTTCGGAGGCGGTTACTTCTTTGGACCCCTGCTAGTGGGCGAATGGATTCTTCGGCGCGACGAACACAACCGATCGAGGCGGCACAAGGCCAACGGCCACGACAGCGTTGGTGGCTTCAAAGTTACTTTTATCGTCGGGCTATGCTTTTATGGGATTGGAACTGTCATCTTCTGGCCCTCGGCTGTTACCCAATCATACGCCGGATTCATGCTCAGCAACTTCGTTGTCGGGTTTGGTCTATCAATTCTAGAGGTTGGCGCAAATGCATTCTTAATACTTTGCGGGCCTCCCGAATACGGCGAGACTCGTGTGCTCATGGCGCAAGGTATCCAAGGCACTGGCAGTGTCCTTAGCGGCCTGCTGGCCCAGAAGGTCTTCTTCAAGGGCATTGTGGAACAGAGCAACGCGACCAGCATGACACTCATCAACGTGCAATGGACCTACCTAGGAATCACACTCCTGTGTGTCGCCCTCGGGCTCTTCTTCTACTACATGCCACTTCCGGAAGTGAGTGACCGTGAGCTTGAGCAATCCGCCAAGCATCTTCCTATGGATCCTCAGAAGAAAAGAGGCGGTCTACAGCTCCGCACATGGAGCCTTATCCTCGCCGTTGTTGCTCAATACACATACGTTGCTGCCCAGGAGTGTTTTAGCATCTACTTCCGCAGCCTCATGATATCCATACTCCCCAACACACCCAACACTGGCGAACAAGCAACCGAGGGTGCAGGCGACATTCCCAACCCCGACAAACCACCGGGCATCGCACTCTCAATACCCGATTATCTCCTCATCGCGCATACCGCCTTTGCTGTGTCCCGTTTCATGGCAGCTGGCCTTGCATATCTCTCTGTATATCGTTCCCGCTTCCCACGACCCCGTACCATCCTCACCGCCTGCATCGCTGGCTGTTTCGTCTTCGCCCTTCTTCCTGTGGTTGTCCGTCCACCCAACCCTAACCTTCTTGTTATACCCGTCGTTCTCTTTTACTTCTTTGAGGGCCCTATATACCCTCTTATTTTTGCCATTGGTCTTCGCGGTCAAGGTCGACGCACCAAGCGCGCTGCCGCCTTTATCACTATGGGTAGTTCCGGCCCCGGATTCTTCCCCTTCGTCATGTACGGCATAATCAAGCACGGAGGCACCGTCAGAACGGCTTTCATCGTCGTCATTGTCCTCCAGGCTGTTTGCATGTCCTACTCGGTCTTTCTCCAATTTATCGGCGATGCCAAGCAACTCGTCGATCCTTGCCCTGCGGTGCGTGATGCGCTCAGACAGCCGGACGAAGAGATGCCGTCGCCAATGGAGACCGCCATTGCTGGGAGGGCGCGCCGACAAAGCACGATGAAGGAGAAGTCTCAGGGGTTCTTGGATAAGGTGTCACATGGAACCAAGGTTATCAGTGCCAAACTTCTCAGTACTCGGCGCCGGTCTTCACAGCCCTCGATCCACCAATGCGAAGATAGTCGCGATAATGCGGCCTCATAGTTAATACTGATGCCTCCTTTTCTCCTATATTTATATATATCTTACGGTCGAATAGTTTCGGAACTCTTGGATTGATAAACAGCGAACAAAAGGGGAGGCGTTGGGTTGGGTCAAGGACGGATGAATTGTTTTTATTTTTTATTTTTTTTAATGCTCTATACCCAGCCGGTCCTTGCTCTGGATGGACCTTGGTACATACCTTTTTTAGTTCTGTTTTCAAGGATATGTATATATATATGTGTGTGTGTGTGTGTGTGTGTTTATCATATGTTTGATACGATATGATAATCAATGGTTACCAAAAGCTCAAGAGCCAAAAACGTGCCAAAACGTCAGAAATCTGATGGATGCTGCTATTTCCTGGCATTTCTAACTGACTGAGTTGCTCGTCAACCTCAATATCGTTTCTCAGATCGTTTGATTCCGACTCAGATCTGCCATCATATGCAACAAAATCAACCATGAATTTTTGTTCACCATCCAAATTGCTCCAGATGCAACTCAACACCAGTTCTGTTTTCCACGATACAGTCTGCAACCGCGTTCTGAACGGCTGACATGAGTGTTCGTGGTCCGCAACCCATCACCAGCACTCGTTTGTTGGATGGCATACTCTCTATCGTTTCTTTCACAAGCGAAGCGACATCCGGTCTCCCAACGTGAAAGACACCGCCTAGAGAAGCATTTATCGCGGGTGGGAGAACTTGGTTCTTTTCAATATCAAGTGATAATCGGGTAGTATCGACGTGGGAAAGACCGTCCTTTTCTGGGTCGGACTCGACGAAAGTGCTACTTGAAGAGGCGTGCGATCGGGAAGAAAGCTGTCTCCGGGGGACAATCTCGGTTTCTGAAGCTCGTGTTACATAGATCTTGGTCGAGACGCGATGGTCTCGACATAGAGTCTCGACATGGTCGGCGAACCAGGTGAAATATGCTGCAAGATTGGTAACTATCGGGACATCACGTTTCTCAATGTGGACTTACTTGGTTTCCTGATCACCCATACGAATTCGATGTCGACCTCAGCATCTGTGTCCAGTCTTTTGAGCATATCTAGAGCCGCGCCAACCGTGAAGCTTGCACCGCTACCCCCTGCTATAAGGATGGCCTTGTCATACCCCTTGGCATCAGGGTGATTACCGTAAGGGCCCTCGACTGACCCTTTCAATGTAATTCCAGGGCACCCGAGGGCACACTTGTGCAAAGCCCGAGTGAATCCGTCATGGGCTGCCACAACAAACTCGAGGGGATCAGTAGCAACCATGGTGAAAGGGTGGGTTTCAACGGTGCGTACCCCGGGGATCCAAAGGAAGCCGTGTTTGCCAGATGAAGATCCATATGGTGCCTTGACAAGTGTGACACGGGCACCGCCATTAGGGAGCGGCGTGAGAGTGACGGTGTTGTTGGCGCTGTTAACGACGATACGCACGAGGCGGATGGTTCGCTCGAGGACCCAAATTCCGATTGAAGTAAAAGTGACGTACAGAACCTTCTTGCTAGGCTCCGGCTGATGGAGACCGGTCATGATGACAGCAAGGATCCAGAAAACTACATGGAGGTAGTAAAATAGTTCGTACCACCACGTCCGGAGGACAGCACCGGCAAAGCCAAGGACTAGGAATGAGCCCATAGCCACCATGCCATATATTTCTTCTCTCGCAAGCAAACGCTGGAGAAAGTTCTGGGCGCCGAACACGGCAGGGTAACTGCAAGAGTGAACTATGGCGAAGATAAGAGTAGTGTAACCAGTTATGCGATGGAGAATGTTGAGGCGTTCATAGGAGGAGGTCATGAATATAACAATGGGAGTATTCTTGAGGGAGAGAAGGACGACGATGAGGAGATTTGCAATAGCCATCCTGTATATATTACGTTATTACAAGTTTTGGTGAGAGATATGTTTGCAAACTAACCATCCGGTTCGAGAGGCTATATTGGACAGAAGCGACATATTGTCGTTGTCCAGGTAAATAACAGTAACAATGGAGTTGATGATAAGGTATCCGAATATAGCAAGAGTATATCCTCCCGATGGTAGCCTGGCGATATTTATAAGAGCACTCGCTCTCAGGCGCCTGTGATACAGTTAAACCAATGTCCCGTTCCAGGTGAGGACAGACCATTACCGGAAGATCGCTGTGGCGATATTTGGTTTGCGCGAGGCACCTAGATCAACGCAAAGCCTTCGGAGAAGGATGGCTATACAAATGGTGAAGTAGAAAGCAGTCATGGCTGCAGCAAAGACAACCATGGCATTGTAGTTCAGCTTTTGACGCCGGGCCAGTTTGGCGGCAAAGGCTGGATCCGGTTGTGTCGAACCACCTGACATTGTGAGATCGAAGTGCGGGTGACGTTTGAGAGTCGAACTGGTAAATAGTTTCAGATATGAAGACGAGGAAGAATCTGTGTTGACGGGAGAGAGGGGAGAGAAAGAAGTAGGCGTTGCCGTTGACTTGGTGAGCCCGTACTAAGTAGGACAAGACACAATGATCGTGAAGAACTAAGTCAGGCAAGGTATCAGTGTGTCAGAGGATCAATCTCCGAAGTCACACGGCGACGACTGAATGAGATGTAGCCAATGTTCGGAACTCGTGGGCGTTGCCTATCTCTCATATCTTTTGTTGGCTGATATGATCAGAGACTTTGATCTTACAGCCTGACATTTTCGTGTTCTATCGCAAATATATCGAAATATTCGCATAGGGGCCATTGGTAATCGATATGCGGGATCCATCGGGAGCTTCGAGACAGCTCCGGCGAGAACTCAAGAGCAGCTCATTGCGTTAGCAGAGATGTACCTGTAGCTTTGACTTACTGACAGACACTTTACCTTCAACAGATATGCAGGTTCAAACTCTGGGCAGCGTGTGACTGATACACAAGTTCATCCGTGAGTGGTTGTGAGTCCAAATATCGCTGGAACTGGCATGAATCATCATGAAGGATGCAGCTCGAAATCGGATCAACAGGCCTCACCCAGGTTACAACGCATTTAATCTCTGTGCCAACTTTGCGTATTGGTCTGTCCGTCATTTAAGCAGAGCTGCTTCGGCCACCTCAGACGCTTCTTGAGGCTGAAACTATGCTTCAACTTCTGCATGACCACTTGCATTGATCAGACACAGATGTACCAAGAGAGCAGGGGTATAGAAATGAAGCTTTTGTACAGTATCTCTGCCCCAATTCGAGGGCTGTGGGCTTCCTCATCACGAGTCTTCTAGATGTCTTTCAGGGGCAACAGGCAAATGCAAACCGCCCAGATAAGTGTGACAACTTCGCCGCAGACTATAGTTCATGACAGGGGTGACTTTCATTAAGCCTTATCCTCAGTTTGTGGCGACTCTTTGCACATGGCTTGGTCACTTCTAAATGCTTGACCCGTTGCCAACAAGTAAACGAGTCTGCAGGCATAACCAACATTCCGTCCCTGAGTATACGCACACACAACCCGCATGTGTGTGTGTTGTATGACTGAGGTGTTTCAGACTTGCTTATATCTTGTTATTTTTGATGACTCTAAGGAATCGTTTGATGCGGGGACGAAATAAGATGAAACTTTCAAGTACTTCCTAAATTTCACAAGGTGACATCGCAAAATAGAGTCAGCATTCTGTCCGAGTTTGCCCAAGAAATGAAGTGAAGGAAAGCCTCAGACCGTGACAGGGTCGCTGGAACCTCAAAAGGAGGCTGAGGATCGGTCGAAGCGTCGAGTGAAGGGTCATTTCCAATGATAACATCAAAAAGAAGTGAAATTCTCTTGAGATGTGCTACGAATCTTCTTGTTCCACCAGCAGAAACCTCCCTTGCATCTTGTTCGATCGCTTAGGCCCCCCCGACCAGCACTTTGACAAGACATACACCTCAGTCTCAAAGCAATCCCTGTGTATCGTCGGCTTCTACCCCAGATGCGACGGCTTTGTAGGATACAGGCATACTTTGTCCAGCTGACAGATATGTCGAATCTGTTTAACGTTGTCGCATAACATTGGGTGTGAGACCTATAGCTTGATGTCGCTATATGAGGTTGCCAACAATGTCGAGGCGGCTCTTTGCAAAGCACTCGGCATTAATTATAGTGTAGATGGTTGCCAGCAGCTATGACAGGGTTCTCACCCCCTTCACGGAGCGCCACCGTTTAATTCTTGCCAGAAGCCTTCAGACCTCCAGAATATATGAATATTGCTTAGCACGAGTGGCTGATTTGTTGGCCGTGCCCCGGGACGCCGATAGTGTAACCGCGTTATACTTGTAGTACCGCAGTCGCAGTTATGCCCCTGGGCAAGCATAAGGCGAGAAACAATGAAGGCCATCATATTTAAGGGGTCGCTTTCTAATCCAAATTCTTCATTATCACTTAGACATGAGCGACATATGTCTAACCATATGAAAAGACAGAAATCGGCGATCGACTGTAGGCCTGGTCCTTTCACCAGACCGGCGTTGTTCGAAAACCGGCTGGACTTGCCCTTGTGGAAGCTCGTAATATAATTTGCTAATGTGAGCAATCAAAATGGCTAGATACCCGGGGTGCCCTTTGGTGATGAGGCAGGAACCCGCTCGGATGTGACAGCCGTTGAAGTTCTGGATCGGTCCGTTCATCTATATCTTGGCTGGCGTGTGACGAAAGTGTGCGAGAAAGCTTCTAAGCCATTGACATTTTCATGCCTCCGTTCGCGCAAATTACACTTCCTGTTGTCCACCCACTCTCTTCTGAACAGAGCATATCAATTGTACCGGCGATTTCGGTCGTAAACCCGGGCCTTCGATTACCCATGTTCTCACGTACAGTTCGATCAAAGCGTTCAGCATCAGTCCCAGCCATAGCCAAAACCTCCGGTTCACCGCTGTACTGCGCCAATGGGGCTGTGTCAACATAAGGCTGGTTAATGTTCCAGAAAGTCTGTCCAGCGGCTGCGTACATATCTCCCCAAGCAGGCCCGGGATTGACAGCATTGACTGTAGCACGAGTAGCCAGCTCACGACTCCAGGTGCGTGTCATTGCTTCCAAGGCCGCTTTACTCCCGGCGTAAACAGATTGGCCCTGATACCCGATAGACGAAGATACGCTGGAGACATTGACAATACGGCCCGCGCGGTTTGTGGGAAGATGCGGGGCGACAGCTTGGGTCAGTAGGAGAGGGGCCAAGACATTGACATTATAGACGCGGTGAAACTCGACTTCTTGGATTTTTCCATGTTTTTCGTCATTCATATGCTGGTTAGACGAGACACCGGCATTGTTGATTAGTATGTCGATTTGGAAGGGCTTGTTCGGGTTATATGAGTTATGCAGGCGACGTGCAGCCTCAATGATTTTGGGAGAAGCTTCGGACGGCTCGCCCAAATTGGCCTGTACTGCAAGGCATTGGATACTATATAGAGATGATAACTCGCAGCAAAGATTTCTAGCTAGTTCTGTAGACGAGTTGGAGGTGTAAACAAGGAGAAGATTGCATCCTTTAGCAGCGAGTCTCGCAGCAACGGCTGCCCCAATGCCTTGACCGAGTCAGCGACCTTATGAATTGGAAGTGGTAGGTGATAGACCAACCTCTAGAGCCACCTGTGACTATTCCAAGCTTTGAGTCATAGGGACGATGAGACCTAGGGGAGGCTGTCGTGTTCGCCATGGGATGAAAGGAGGAGGAGGTTGTATATATCAACGGTTCGAGGAGCAGTTCACTGAGAACGCATTCAATGAGAGTTTACATAAGCCGGTATGTACTTTGATGAAAAACCAAATTCGAAAAGTAAATGCTCAAAAGTTCGATTTATTATGACGATAAATTTTGGAGGCAAGGTTGAGATCCCCACGAAGTTTCCTTTGAGTCTGCACCCATGATAGTGGGGGCATGTGACGTATCCCGCTCAACATGGAAGCAAGTGCGACACTGTCTCGTCTTCAGTCGATGCTATGTACAAGAACGGAAGGCGTTGGAAAGCTCTTTCCAGGATACAAGATCAGGATCTCCCTATTCTGACTCATCATGGCCATAGCTAAGTCCCTAGCTCCAACCACGCCTTCCATTTGGAAGCCAGTTTCCTTCACATTTGAGTCGACAAGAGTTGGGAGTCTACCTAGGTACCCAGTACCTACTAGGTAACCTTACGGGCAAGTTGGCTAAAGCAAGTATGCGGGGACCCATGAGGGGTTACAACTGAGGGGTGCTCCAGGCCCATCTATATATATATCATGAAGCTCCTCCATTACTACAGGACCTACCTAGGCTTACAGTGGAGGATGCTGCTGATGGTGAACTTTATGAAGTGGCCCCTCAAGTCTTCTTCCCACAGTCCCCAAAGCAGGGGTCCTAGCCAATCAGAGACTCGAGATCATGAAATCATCGACCACACTGACGGACAGCCGAGAATGTCTCCATCGAGCCTTTCTTCTTTTATACAACTAACGGCTTTAGTCGTCAAACGCTCCTTCGACCGCCAGTCTGTTGTGCTCTTACTCGTCTTGTTTGGGTAACTCCGAATACTTCACGATGGAGACGGAATGCCCCAACTAGGAAGAGCATCTTGGTATCGGAGGGCTGTGAGTCGCCGATGCCATTGATTGTTGATAATAAACAGAGGGTCTTCAGGGAGGGAAGGGTTCCGGGGCGCGGAACAAGGTGAGGGGATTTGGCCAGCAATTGCTATCCTTGGATAGTATAAAGGCTCATGTGTTACAATCTTCACTAAGGTATCCTATCTTTTGAGACACGGTCTCTCCTCTGTCTTCCCCCATCACTTTGTGTACCTTATTCGTTGGAGAAGCAGCACTCAGCATGTCTGATCTTAACCCCCTCAACGGAGGCAACTTCGTCCATGATAACAATCGCGTGGTCGATGGAGGCTCCATACTGAAGCGTTTCTCTCTTCGGGGCAAGACTGCCATCATTACCGGTGCCGCCGCTGGCATCGGCCTTTCTATCGCCGAGGCCTACGCTGAAGTCGGTGCCAATATTGCAATCTGGTACCGTACCAGCAGCAAAGCCGAAGAGCGTGCTGAAGAAATCTCCAAGAAATACAACATTTCAGGTAGAGTATTGGCAACTTCCACCTAAAAATCTACCTTTTAACGAAACTTCTCCAGTCAAGGCCTACCAAGTCGATATGAGAGACGCCGAAGCTGTTGAGAAGGCTGTCGACCAGTCAGTCAAGGATCTTAACGGTCGGTTGGATATCTTCGTGGCCAACGCTGGTATACCTTGGACGAAAGGTCCCATGGTCGACGGCCCTCTTGATCACTACCGTGACGTTGTCCAGACCAACCTGGACGGCACTTACTACTGTGCCAAAGCTGCCGCCAAACACTGGCGTCGCCAGAAGGTTGAGGGAACTGATATTAACGGCCAGCCTTTAACAAACTACACATCTGGTAGTTTCATTGCCACGGCTTCCATGAGTGGAAGCATCGTAAACACTCCTCAACTCCAGGCTGCTTATAATGCCGCCAAGGCTGGTGTCATTCACCTCATCAAGAGTCTGGCTGTTGAGTGGGCTCGATATGCTCGTGCCAACGCCATCTCTCCCGGTTACATCATCACTGAGATCTCCAACTTTGTGCCGCAAGAGACCAAGGACATTTGGAAAGACAAGATTCCTCTTGGGTATGATTTCTCTTATCTGTAAACAGTCGATTTGCTGACAAGGTACACAGCCGTGAGGGCGAGCCTCATGAGCTCCAAGGTGCCTATCTGTTCCTGGCATCAGACGCTTCCACATACGCCACTGGTGCCAACTTTGTTATCGATGGGGGCTACAGTGCTCCATAGTTCTTATATTGGAGAAATAACGACATATCATTTGCATATTAAGGGCGACGATTAATATGCAAGTATACGAATCCTGGAACCAAATTTTCTTTTTTCGGTGTTTTAGAAAATTGACTATCAAGCTTAAAGAATCTATTGAGAATAAGAAGACTAGGTAAAAGAACAGAGGAAGAAGTATCGAAACACATGAGACAAGCCTAACCTTTTATCAATACCCCATAGACGACTCTCTATCAACAAAAATAACGATGCCCAAACTGAAAATGTCTGTAGTCTATGTACTCGCTCGGCTCAAAGCCTTCACATCAGCTGCCCTTTCTCCATTTTCAGGGAGACAGGGGAGAATGGACGCCCGTAAGACGTAACGCCTCTGCCTTCATGGCTGGGTCGTCCTTGATAGTCCCTTGGATTTTGGTGTATTGATGCTTGTTCTTCCTTCTGAAGGGATTGACCGGATATCCTTTGATACACAGACTACTCTGTTCCTCGTTGTACTTGGTCGCTTGGAGGATACAATCCGCAAGTTGGACAAGCTGCACAAAAGATTCACTCTTTGGGAGCTTACTGAGTTCATTGCGCCCGTGCTTGACGTATCTGACCCCATCAATTAGTATACCCTCATCTTGGATTGTTAAGACTTTAAGCATACCATGTAGGATTAACATAGAGCCTTCGACTTGCAGATTGACTTCTGGATCCATCGTTTCGAGATACTCTTTGCATGACTTGACCCATTTGTCAGCGTCATTCAGGAGAATCTTTGCCATTGTATGATCGCCCTTCCGTAGAGCAAGTTGAAGATGGTTGCGAGTTCGGAAGAAGCATACCAGATTCAGATAGTTGATTCGATCCACGAGGTTCAGTGTTTCTTCTTCGTCGCCTATTCCTCGATTCTCCTTCCGAACCGCATTGATCAGACTGTCAACCGTGGTGTAATTTAGTTTTCCCCGGACTCTCATACTGTCGTTGCTGGACTGAAGCTCCTCTTTGAGGTATTGAAGCTGTAACTCCAATTCCTTGACCCTGTTTCTGCAAGCATCTTCCTGAGCTGCATTGGACTTTGCGGCTTTTACTGACCAGGGTTTCTTCTCTAGTCCCTTTATCTTGGTTGTCAAAAGGTTTCTCGTTGTGTCCTGTTCACTGCGTAATTGATCTAAGAAGGTATCCCTTTCCGATTCTGCTTCAATGACCTTCTTCTCCATGTTTTCCTTGGTCACAGGTGATAAAGGTGAGCGATGATTAGATTCGGAGGCTTCATTGAAGGAAGTCAACGGGGTCCAGGTAACTGTACGGTAGCTGGAGGCGGGATAGAATGTTTGTTGTATTGCATCGAGGAATCCTCAAGGTGTGCCTTTTCATCCTCCGCCTTGCCCGGTGCTGTCATGCCAGGATACAAAGCCAGTTGACGAACATCTTGTGTAGCTAGCGGAGGGTTCGCTTGCATATCCGTCTTCTCTTTTTTCTCTTTGAGCCTTTGTATTTCCATGTTAAGCTTGCTGTTTTCAGCTTCCAGCTTATGACAGCGAGTCTCCTTTTCTTCACAATCTTTGATGGCTTGGCCTAGCTTCTCGGTTACGTCACGCTGTTGCGTGGCCATTTCGAGCTTGAGTCGAGACATGCTCTTTATGTACTCGTTAACATACTGGACGGGGACATCCTTTTTGTTCCTGCACCAGATCAAGAGAGCAGCATGGAGCCCATTGTTGGAGATAACATGATGAGCCACTTCCTCTCTCAGTACAGTAGTTACATTAATTCCTTGGTCCTCCAGGCCTTTGATCTGCTTCTCGGCTTTCTCCATTGGAGGAGTTGTAGGTCGCAAGTGATGGCCCAGCGGGTCGGGTTTGCCTGTAAAATGGTCAGTTATTCTAGCATCATACGCTTGTTGCGCATTCTTGATGTCGTGGTTTGATACTGGCATGTTCCGTACGAACTGAAATTCACGATCCGGATCGCCTCTTTCGGCTTCATGCTGCTTGCTTCCCCACCAGTTGAGATCTTTTGTCTTTCGCTTGTTTCTGTAGTTTCTGTATGTTTCTATAGTCTCTCGAGCCACTTGAGTCCTGGTTGGTTCAGTTGACGTGGGGTAATCATCTAAGCAAGGCTCGTTCTGGAGACGAGGAGATTCGAAGCCAGTGTCTTTGAGGGACGGTTGCTGTTGGTAGTGATACACTATTTGACCTGTTTCCTGGGTCTCTTTTCCCGTCTCCGATTTGTTATCTTGCATCATTGTAGAAAAGTGTTGTCTGAGAATGAGTCTCTGGCCGTAGCATGGACAATTGCCGAGGGTTTCGAAGGCCTTAATAATTCCAGGAACAAAGCGATCCTTTGGCGCTGAACAGGCTTTGTCCATCAACAGTGTCCGTGAAGTGACCCTTAAGGTGAGTGTCCTCTTCGAACAAGGACTTAAAAGGATCGGATACACGCAAGGCTGGTTGGTTGTTGCATCACATTCTTGAGAACGTCTTCTTTTGGTGAACATGTTCCGTTTTTTTGGGGGACACGGACAGACATCTTTACTGCAAAACTTCATAGAGAGTTGAATCTGGCGAGCATTCAATGTTTAGTATCACGCTCAATTCTTTTCCATGTTGCCCTCTCAGTAGGCCATAGCTAACAGGTAACGTAACTTTTCCCAGGTACTCATGATCGATTATTTTTACGTCTTATGTCCGTCCAAGTTTATCGACACGTTCTGTCTTGAGCCAGTGATCTTTGTGAAAATACAGAATCTTTCGGCCTCTAATCGTATACCCCCCAGGCTCTTGACGTTGTGGTTCGGTGATCCTCGAGTCGAGTCCTTTGTTCATCGCTTATTAGAACTAGCACTGCTCAGAACAAAAGACCACCGCAAAGTCGTGCCCAACTTCTCGTACTTATTCTTGATTGACCTAAAGATCTAGTTTCCAAAAACAGAACCTTCCGTCGGTAAACCTCAATCATTTATTTAACAATACGTTATTCAACTACGTTCATGAATCTTTTTGTCAATATCAATGAGGTATTGAGATCCATACAATGCCCCAATGCTGACCGTTTATTTTCTTTTCTTTTTTTTTTACTCCAATATTACAAGAATTTTAAGGTATAGTAGTATAACTTGTCCTATCAAAACCAGACAATTTCCCTCAGAATGCGTTCCACACTGGTGTTCTCGATACTATGTCTTCTGACCCTTGTCCGGCATAAACCCTGTCTTCCACATGTACCGAAAACTCAGTGGTTAACTTGATGCCTCTTTCATTCTCCAACATTGCCAGTCCGGTGGTTGATTCAGCATCCGATGCCGTCCTCTTACCCCTTGTATCTCTTGGCTGTCCGTGGATTGAAACATGGGGGTTTGCAGTCATATAATCTCTGTGCCAAGAATCATTCAGAGGCTCTTGGGCGCTGCTTCGAGATAATTTTCTCATGTTGTAATGATTATAGCACTGGTTGGTGGTCCACTCGAAAAGGGGCTGGAAAGCAGGGAGACAACTGCACCATAGAGTCGAGTTGATCTCTAGGGGGAAGAATGGTGCTACTCGAAGGCTGTTGTAAGTTCTATAGTATATGTCAGTCGTTATTGTCAATACTCTGCGGTGGTTGACTAACATGTCCACATTCATATTGGTTGTAAGCAGAAGAATGAGCCTGGTGATTGTCGAAACAACAGCAAACAGCCCAAGCAGAAGCATCAACGTCATCTTTATGACTTGAGCTCGTGTTCTGTTGGTTGACGCTGAAACCCATATACAGAGGCTGAGTATTACAACGTTAAGAACAGTTGACATAATCGAGTGAGCCCATCTCATACGCGACAGGCTGTACTTTGAAACACATTGTCTGTCTGGCTTTGCGGCGTTGAATACGTCTCTATTGAACTCAGTCTCCGAGTTATTTACAGGGGATAGAAAGGAGTTAACATACGATACCGGGCTACAGGACAAAAGGACAAACAAGAATGAAGCCACAGCAATAATTATGGTTGCCACAGAAACTCCATAGACGCACGTCATAAAAGATCCTGTTGACTCGGGTCAGTAGAAAGGAATTTGTAAGTGGGTGATTGTCTTACTCTCTCTGTTGATGCGAGGAAGACAAGCAAGGATTGATAGCCTGACAAATCCACCCGCCAAGATGAAGACTAACTTGTCGACAGGAAACAGCTGTAGTAATGAACAGTCAATGTCTGGAGATACGTGTAGCGTTCGACCCTTAGGTACATACGGACAAAAGCTGAAGCAAAGTCTCTCTCGGCACATCCTGTATGTGATATCCAACACCCTTCGTCAAAAGGACGATTTCTATACAAGAAAAGGCCATGACAAGGCCCTAGTCATATGTTAGTGTACTCGGGTCATTGATGGGATATTACAAGGAGTATTTACCCAGGCAACAACAGCCAAACCATCATCCCATCCAAGATTCTTGGCCATAATGCCACGAACATACAATCGCAGAATCATCAAGATGTTGGTGATGACCATCACGGCAACGTTGAGGTCAAAAACAGATTGGCCATTGCCGTGCCCGGGCCCAAAGTCGCCCCTTTCCAGGACCACCATCCTACCCAATCGAATCCGTCGCCGTCGTCGTGATGGTGATAGTAGTGGTGATGGATATAGCCCGTGTCTTCTCCTCGTCGTCGTACTCGGAAGGACGGCTTCTACCGAGCTTGCGATTGATGATATCCGATATCCGTGCAAATGAGCAAGACATTGGTGATAGGTATGAAGAGTCACTCAGTTTCTGACATAGGTGCCTGAGCATTTAGAAGTGCAGTGTGGGTTGGAGAAGAGAGGAATCGTGGTCTATGGAGGTAGTCCTATTCTTTAGAGGGAGATGACGAGCCATGCCGTACGCTCCTAGACAGTTTTGAGCATTCTTAGGTATAGGGCAGAGGTCTGTAAAGCCACTTTGTCGTCCATCGAGAGCCAAAACGTTGGTGGGAGTTTCTCTTGGCCGGAGAGGGCTAAGCTTTGTTGATCTTCTGTTCTTGATCATGAGACATCCTCAGCCAAACTCATGGCCACGTTACACGAGGGGCCCTCTTCCGGGAGGATATGCTCAGAACTTGAACGGGCAGGAATAGGATTGGTATAGAATTGACGGCTTATTCTGAGACCTCATACCAGCCTTGGTCAGACTCCTTCTCTCGCCCCTGAAACACGGCAACATTGTTGAGAGAAACTGGACCACTAGGAACTCGATTCTACCACGGCCGAGGAGCATGAGAGACAAGCATGGGTCTTGAGACAAGATACCAACCTCTTGGGACCTGTTTCCTGCAATTTCTTCGCTGCTTTTCCTAGGTAATGTGAAGCCAGAACACGGCCATCAAATTTGCCTTCATCCAATGGATCGATTCTATTCATGAATGGGTCGAATATATTTCCAATAGCGTCAAATCTGGCCGATCCGGTCGATCATGTCTTACCCTCCTGTTCCTGGTGAGGCGCTAATTCGGGCACACGCATGCCTGCCACTACTGGAAGACCATCTTGGCAGTAATGTTGTGCTGAACGATCTGCGCAACCTCGAGATTAGAGTTGGTGGCAGTTCTCGTTGCATGCATGCTGCAAGGACAACCAATACCAAGTTCTACTATGTGTAGACTACGTCGCTATTTGCGACCTTACTATCCGCACAACATGATACAAGGTTTCGTTGCTATCTTTTGCGCCCGCAATGGCCCTTGAAACACGTTCACAAGCTTCCGTCGCTCATCAGGCATTACCTGGGACGAGTCTCGTGGAGACTAGTCAGTTGCCAAAGCCGCGGCATCTTATCGCAACATTGAATATCAATGCATCTAGCAGTAATCTTTTTGGTGTTGCCTGGCACAGGAATTCATCACTTGGCAAATCAATATTAACCTAGACGCGACGCAGAGGCATGTGCCCGAGTAGACGCATATATATACCTTATATATAATTCAGAACCGCCACCCATACAAGTGCCAATTGGAATTCAACATCTTGAAAAAAAGTCCAGTGTCCTCAGCCTGAGAACCATAAATTCCAATATCCTTGAGCAAACAACATAAAAAGTTCCACGGGCTGCCTATTCCTATCATGGCGAGTATATAGCCATATCATATATCATATCACAGCGAGCAAGCCAGCCAGCAGCGCCCCCCGAAACCGTAACCAACTCTCAACAGGTAGTACCTCATGATTGTCATCGACTTCCCCGCCAACTTAGTTACCACAGCTCTCCATCAGGAACCATATCCTTTGGTGCATGACCCCTCTGTTCTGCCCTGCAACTATTTCGTGATGCACGCACAGCCGCCAGATTCAGCGGTGCAGGTGGCCCCTTGCGCGGGGCATCAGGGTCCCGTGGACTCGGGGGCCTTGGCACCGGCTTCGGATGCGCAGGCAGGCCCATGGATCCCTGTGGAAGCTCAGGTGGTCCAGCTGAGTTCCGGTGCTTTGGTGATGTCGGCGAGATCTGCTTGCGGATGTCGGGGTCATATAAATGGTGGACGGGATGACCACTAGGGGTGGGAGATTGTACAGGGGTCGGTCGACTTTGACGTTTGATCCCGCGAGGTGATGTAGGGGCCCAGGCATCAGCAAAGGCATTGCCTGGGTGGATGGCTGTCAAGAGGGCTGCGGCTAAGAAGGGAAGAAGTCCTCCAACAACCATGAAAGCAGCCTCGTTCTGGAAGACATCCCCCGAAACACCATCTGCAAACTCGACAAGCCGATAGAAGGAGTAGACAATCAAGAGAGCAGATGCCATCTCCATTGCTGAATACGGTGTTAGCCTAGGAGAGTTATTCCGCAGGACGTGGACGTGTACGTACCTAGGAGGAACTTCTTAAATCGAGAAGAAGAGTAGACATGTGAGTGCCGAGCGTCAAGGGTTCCTCGACGAGTGCTCAAGCTGAGGGTGAACCAGAAGTGTAGCCCAGTGCATGCTATCAACGACAAGGCTTGAATGGCCAAACCTGTAGCTGTGATCGCTGCTCCTTGTTTCCGCTGCGCAGGTCAGTACATGATAATTATTTGCTTCAATCGTTGAGCTAACATACTGTGACTCCATTAGATTCATATGCCGTAAAGACGATGCCGATAAGCTCGAATAACACAGTGACTGCAGCGAGTCCCCAAAAGACAAGGCCGGCTACAAGTGGCCTAAAAGGACAAAGCGGCTCTCCATAGATGCCGAGGATGTGAGGAAGGATTATGAATATGGCAACACTAATCAGCGATGGCCCCAAGACTGTTCCGAATAAAAAGAGGAAGAAATGGCTCTGACTATCTCGCTTCGAGTGAAGCAGAATACGGCCAACAAATCCGAGTACTTCGAGAAAAAGTCCGGTGGTGAGTGCGAGGGAGAAGAGGTAGGTCCTGGAGCGGATACCAAAGTAGATGGCGGCGAGAGCAAGGAGAGCAAAGACAACAAGCAACACAGCGTTGCCTCCTACACTGGGATTGTATGAGTAGAAGCCATCGGAGGCCGGACAGGTCGTTCCACAATCGCCTGCCATCGTCGGGTGTCAACCAACAAAGGCTGGCAAATTATCATGGCAGGCTGACAAACAAGTCAAAAGCAAAGGGAGACTCGGAGAATAAGACGGGATGGCTTGGCCCCCATACATATAGACAGACTGATCAGAACTCTACCATCTGCCATCTGCCTGGTCTGGGCGGAGCCCTGCATGTGAGGCTCTGTACTCATGGGGCGCTGCGGAGAGGGGAATCGCTGTTGGGAGGGCCACTATGCAGTGCAACAGTAAAGAAATGCTAGACAAGGTCTCAACGGGTGAGCCGGGTATTCAGCCTTTACTAAACGGCACTTTGGGCGGTCCAATTGCGAACAAGAACAACTGCCATAAGCTCGAACCATAATTGATGTAAGAGCCAACACGACCAATCAAGCTTGGTGATGATCGACGTTGAGGAGCACAAAGTTACATGGTATCCAGCCCTTGCAAAGTGCCAGAGTGAAGAGGAGGGGCATGAAGCATCAAGGAGCATGTGGTTGTTGGGTGTTGAATCCTTGTAATCATGAGCCAGCAAGGCATCCGTAAAAGTAGTTTTGCAAGGTTTGTGATGGGTTGGCATGACTAGGTCAACTGCACAGAAATGGCTACGCAACTCAAAACATGACATGGACAGAAGAGGTGTAACTTATCCGGAGCCTGACAGGGTTGTATAGCCCAGGATCATACATAGCAATCTCTGCCTGCAAGAGACAAATCTTGTTGTCGTTGCGCTGGCTAAGATGATGGGGGGGGCGGGCTAAGTGTGCCAATCACGAAGGGATAACGGCGGGGAAACGGCGGCAGCCCGCACGGCACAGACGCAGCGGGCGAGCGGTACAAGGCCACAAAAGCGGCCAGGCTTTGTCGTGGTTGGTCGACGAGCGCGAAATGGGGCGTTGATGGTCTTTGGGCGGCAAACGGCCCGCATGGTGCCATTTCGCAAGCTCTTCTAACGCGAGTGATGATCGGGAGTTACCATAAAGTCGACAAGCACCTCGACGTATGTGACTCGGAAGTGGATGGATCATGTCATGATCTAAAGCTTCGAGGTGCTGCAGAAGCGCGGAGTGGTTCCGGGACACAGGACTCGTAAATTGCCATTGCGAAGTGCGGCGTGAATAATGCCGATCCTGACTCAAAGGGAAACTTCGTCAACCTTGGGAGAACTCGAACGACAAACACCAAGTCGACAGACAGACCCTGGATATGCAGTTGGTTCGAGATGCAGCACACATCTCATGCCAAATTGTGGGTGTTGAAACACCTCGGCAAAGGGTCCGTGAGTGCTATGAGGTGTCGATCGTGGGCTTTCCTGCCCTGACAGACTCAATGCCGACAAAAGTATCGTGCCAATTGCGGTTTGTATCCACCTCCATGCTGTTGATATGTGATGGATGTGTCAAAGAACTGTGTTGGTTGATATCTTGTCGGACGTTATAGTGGAGATTACGACAGGCTTTGAGGCTGGATCAAGCAGGTGACGCTCATGAAAAGTTGTCATCACCAACACTCTTCATGCGTCCTATGCATCTATCTGCATTGCAAAGCACCTCGTGCTTGGCTTCTCTGCCCTGCCCTGTTCAAGATACCAGCATTTCCAATCTCCAGGGAATTGATCTTCGAACCTACTCCACCAAACATCTTCTAACTCATCGCGGCACAGCGGAGATGTGACCGCGTGAAAAGCTTGGGTAGACGAGACGACTTGTACCCCTGCTTGAGGGACTTTTGGTAAATTGCCCTCGATGGATTGGGTTGAAGGGCCACAATCTCGAGTTGCCAGATCTGTACCGAGTACCTACAGCATAGGCTATACAGCAAAAAGCTTGTCGGAGAAGCGGCGCTAAAGCACCCGATCACGCAAGCCACATGCGCCACAGTATCAGTAATTAGCCACAGTCACCCCTCCTCCATGTCAGGTGCCGTGATGCCTACCTCAGGTAGTTATCTATCGCGGGGCTTGGCTCAGGCTGAGTCGCCTTGGTGACGTACATCCAACGAAGTAAAGCCAGGTTTCCCGTGCAATCCGTCTAAGAAAGGGTCAATGAAAATTGATCAAGGTTCCTCCATGCAGAGAATGCAAGATTGATAGAGCTTGGAGCTCTTCGAGAGGATACGCCAAATTGTGAATAGCCCCTTCAAACGAAGTTTCTCTCGTGAAGATCTCTAGCTACCTATATCACCCTCAACACGACAAACATTACTGGACTGCTAGGTCCGAGTCAATCTCAGATTGAGCACTCACGTCACACAGAGGTCCTCTCATTCTTTCATTGTCAGCCTTTTCCTGATTCTCGCCCATCATGTCTATTCGAATAGCGCTGGACAACCAGCCTGAGTTCTATACCAACCTCGACTTGGTGCAGGGCCGAATCATCCTGGGTCTCAACCGCGCCGAGCAGATCGGAAGCATTGTTGTCAAGCTCGAAGGGGAGTCGGGAACAGCTCTACAGGCTCCGAATGCCTTTGATCCACAGAATATGGCCAGGCTACAACCTAGCCCTCAACGGCCTCCTGGCAGCACCGCAGCTGAGAACCATAAAATCTTATACAAACTTCAACAGGTTTTTCCAGATGACTATTATGCGAGCTCTTCTAACCCTTACGGTGCATACCCCCTGCAAGCAGGCGAGCACGAATTTCCTTTCAAGTTCAAGCTTCCCATCAATAATGCATGCAGCGACCCAATGGCCATGTCGAAAATCGGCGGCATGGCCAACGTCGGTGGTTTTGGGGGCGGAGGAATGTTTGGCATTGGTGGTGTAAGGGTCATGGATGGTAGCAAGCAACTCTTCCTTCGCCATGTCACCCGCACACTTCCTCCATCATTAACAGGATATCCTATGGAGGCAGAAATTCGCTACTACATCAAGGTTACAATTCAGAGACCGGGATTGCTGAAGGAAAATTGGCGGTATCAGATCGGTCTGAAGTTTCTCCCTATTGAACCGCCCCGGCCGAAGCCGACAACCCAGGAGGCTTTTGCTCGTCGTCCCTTCACATTTCGGCCAATGACCCCTCAGGCAGAGAAGAAGCGGTCCTCTCTCTTCAACTTTGGGAGCGGCACAGATTCAAAATCAGCCTCTACACCAGACCCATCTGCAGACATTGCCCCAGCTCCAGCAATCGAGATTTCGGCACGCCTTCCCCATCCAAGCGTCTTGACTTGCAACAAGCCTGTTCCGCTAAGGCTTATCGCCAAGAAGCTCAACAACAATCCAGAGCAAGTCTATCTAGTATCGTTCCAGATGGAGCTTATAGGCCGTACTGATGTCCGCGCACTCGAGCTCCAGAATCAGAAGATAAACCGATGGGTTGTCGTGTCAAACCCCAACATCAACATCCCGTTGACTTCAGGGCCTACTGATGAAGTTGGGAATGAGTTGGTGATTCCAGACCACGTATGGAAGACTTTGCCTCTTCCCAACACTGTGGCACCCTCATTCGTCACTTGTAATCTTTCTAGGAGGTACGAGCTCGAATTGAAGCTTGGTCTAGCCTGGGGCAAGCCAAAGAAGGGCATCACCAACAAGAGCCCCCCGGTCATCCTCCTGCCGCTACACTTTGCGCAAGTCGAAGTTTATTCTGGTATTACACCGCCTCCTGAACTCGTTGAGTCCGCAAAATCAACGCGCCCAGGGCGTGCAACCTTCACGAATAACGTCCCGCCCCGTCTACCACCCAGGCAAAACTCAGTTTCCTCAGCCCCAGTGTCAGCTCAACAGCCACGACCTTCTCAAATCCCGAACCAGGTTCCTCCTCAGCCAGCTCATGATCCCCTCTATCCACCACAACTAGCTCCGGGTCAAGAGGCACCTCCATATGACGACGCTCCGCCCAGCTACGACGAAGCCATCGCGGAGAACCTGGCTGGTCCCTTCGACGGCATGCAGGCACGGCCAGCCTATAGCGGTGTCACGAACGAGAATGCACCAAGCCAGTTACCTCCTGAGAAGAGCTGAAAAGATACAAAGCATGACTTGTCTGGATAAATGCTTTAATGTGCTGACGATAACGATAATGCTGGGTGTGGGGGATTTTGATAGGCCTGAGAAAGGGAGTGAGGGGTTCATTCCGACCCTGGCTCGATCATGGTGTCATTAATTTCTTCATTTGATTGGAATAATGACAGGCTATTGAGTTCTTACTTTCATGGTGCCTTACATGTGCCGTTTTGAGAGGAGTTCTTGGTTAAGTACTGGCACATATACATCCCAGACCCAGGCTTGGATGTAACTCCAGTATCACCTTATCGTCATACATAGTTTGAGGTTGTCGTGGATCTAGAATCCCATTGTTAGTAGTAGAGTCATAGATACCGGATACCTACCTAATCAGAACGTTTCCAGCTCAGTCTATGAGGAGACATTGACTTTGACTTTAGGGAATCAGTTGCAGCAACATCACTTCCAGATACTTATAGTAGGTAAGTAGCGTCTTTAATGGACTGTATGGATCTGAGAATAGTGTAGTCGTAATCTTCATTTACCATCAGGCTGTCATTTCATCAAGCACTGAAGGCCCAAGAAGAAGGGGAAACCTCCAATGTCTGTCGACATTAGATATAAAGGTAAGACCTGAGTCCCAAGATTATATATTACTGGGGCTTTGTGTAATATTGCAAAATATTTGCAGCTACAGTTAAACCTTAAGCCCATAATCCCAAGATAAAGAGTCACTCATTCTACATTTTTCGTAGACGCAGAGCGCAAACGATCACTATTTCACCCATACAAAATAGGTAAATAACACATGCATTGGAGCCATGACGTCACCAGTCCGCGACACTCCTGTCGTTCCACTTGGCTACCGGATCTCTACACCAACACTTCTATCGCATCCATTGTGCCCATGCGACTCAGCAATCCATGAGCAGATTGGTAACATGGCGCAACGCGCCTGCTTTACCCCTGTCTCGGCAACTATACCGCGCGCAGTGCCATCGAAGCTTCGCTTGCAGCACTTACCTTGCACGTGAACTTGATCCGAGGATCAAGGCATTGGGCAGGGAAATATCTGACGACTATGCGACAATAAGAGAAAAATACGGTGCCGCATCTAATCGCGCTGCGTGAGGTTATCTTGCTAATGCGTTTGTTGACAGAGACTCCAAAATATCCTATCGTCCTGGCCCACGGCCTCTTTGGCTTCGCTGAACTCCGTCTCTCTCCATACTTTCCAGCTGTCGAATACTGGCATGGCATTCGCGATGCCCTCACAGCGCAAGGCGCCACCGTCTTGACGCCCACCGTGCCTCCGTCATCCTCTATTGCCGATCGCGCTACTGCTCTCTGCTCCGCCCTTGAAACCCACGCTCCATTGCCCGAAGCTGTAACAATTGTCGCACATAGCATGGGTGGTCTTGATGCTCGATATATGCTTTCGCACCTTGCTCCGCTCCCAGTCCGCGTTGCGGCTTTGGTTACCGTTGCAACGCCGCACCGAGGAAGCGCATTTGCAGACTACCTCCTTGATGAAGAAGTCTCACCACTGCACCATTACTTGCCCCAACTTTATCAGGCCTTTGAAAAAGCTGGTCTCGGTACAGCAGCGTTCTCGCAGTTGACGAGACGCTACATGGCTGAAGAATTCAATCCCAGCACGCCGGATCAGCCAGACGTGCAGTACTTTTCGTACGGAGCGGCAGTCGAGCGGCCGGCGCTGCTAAGTCCATTTCGGCACCCGCACGCCGTCATGACACAGGCCGAGGGACCCAACGATGGACTTGTCAGTGTGGAAAGCAGCCACTGGGGCACATACAAAGGCACGCTCCTTGGAGTGAGTCACTTGGATCTGATAAACTGGTCCAATCGTGTTGGTTGGACAGTCCGGGAGTGGATGGGGATCAAGAAGAATTTCAATGCTATTGCATTTTATCTTGGCATAGCAGACATGCTAGCTAAGGAAGGTTACTGATACGATATCCTTTGGTCTTCCTTTTGGCATGCATGTAGTATTCTAAGACACGTACGTATTCCTGAAATCTAAGAGATGTGATACACATGTAAAAGTAACTGTCATAACAGACATGGAAATCAGTAGGCGCCACTTCAGGTTAGGGGTTTCACGATGCTGGCGTTTGTTTCTTGGAACTTGATTCCGAGTATATGATTATTGTTGATTGCTTCAAACGAGTAGGTATCAGTAGCATTAGAAGATAGAATACAGCCACCTTGCCGCGAACACTCGACGAGAACCCGCCCTCCAGCACATTTGCCCCACTAGATCCGGTGGTATGTAGGTATGTACAAAAGATTTGCCAGTCAACTCTGCTATCCGTGACAGATTGCGTTGGCAGTTGACAAGCGAGGAATTGGGGAGGGACGTAACCGGCAACAGTTAACTGGAATACGGGGTCACAGTCGGTCACCCGATGTGTCGCAGAAGGCACCTCGTCGTAACACCACGTCTACCTGAGGCTCATAGTCCAAAAGACGCTCATGACTATGCCTCAGGTCACGCTCCACTCTCCTTTACGTTGGTCTCATCCGCATCAAACGGCTTAGACGGTAGATGCCTTGTTGGCCTTGCGAGCAAGGGCCTTCCTGTAGAGGAAGAGGCTGAGAAGGCCAATAGCGACTATCCGTAAATTTAGCTTTTTTACCAGGCATTATAGGTAAAAAAAAATATGACATACCAACACCAACAATGCAAAAGACGACAATAACACCAGGCTCCTTGGCGGCCCAGTTCTTACGCTTGACAAGCTGGTGGACGACCTCGTCGCGGGTCATGAGAGACTTGATGGCGGCCATTGTGTCTGGAGTGGAGATATTGCTGAGAAAGACATGTTAGCAACCGAGTTTTCCTTGGCTCTGCGCCGCGATAAAGCGGCCATATGCAGACAAGACAGCCCACGCTTCGCAAATTCTCGTCCTCTTCCACTGAGCGGCAATGTCGCACCAATTCAAGGGGTTGTGGCGGCGATGTCGTCAATAAAGCTGGATAGGAGCGAGTCCAGAGCGATTCATCCAGGACATATTCTGACGGAATTCTTGGTAAATGTCACTGAAGACACTGACGCCGGCATTTGCGCTAGAATTGCGACGACATGCATGAGCCATTACACAGGAATTGGCTTGACTATCGAGCGTACAATGGGCCTGGAGGCGGACGAGAACAGTGAAAGACCAACAGCGTGACTGTGAGTAAGGAATTGACCTACCTTTGCGATCTTGAAGGGTGATGAAGAAGCAGCGACTGAATCTGGTCGCGAAGGCGGGCTCTTCTGTGGTTTTGTTGATCAGCTATCTGACACCAAAAGTCATCCAAGAGCTGTGAAAAGTGGAGAAAGTAGCGTCACGACCCAAACGAGGGAAAGGATTCTGTACGTAAAATGGGTCCAGATCCCGGGCAACACCAGCTAAGAGAGGTCAAGGCGAGCGAGCAGGGTCTCCTTCAGTGGTTGCTTGGGTCTATGTTGTTAGTGGATACAAGCTCTTGGGGGGGGGTGAGCATCTCTTCGGGAGAGAGCAGTGAGGTGTGGTGCGACGGAAGCCAGGCTTCGAGGAGGCGCCAGGTGACGCCCATCAGGGACCTATCCTATCTCGAGACTCTGAGGTTTTTTGTGCACTGTACAATACTACCAAAGTCCAAGTACAGATTTGGCGCCCCCGAGTGCCCCGGATGAGGTGGATTTCCATGGAGGTGGTGATGATAATACGCCAATCCAAAGATCAGGCGGAGTGAGAACCAGACTGGGGCTGCGTCACAAAGTGGGACTTACAACGACGACAGGCTCCGCCTGCTAGGAACAAAACAAAAACAGAGCAATTGTCACTGACAAGGATGTAAATCGATTGGAATTTGCGGATATTGGTGTGTCTGAGTGGCCGAAAGAAGGGAGTTTTTGAGGTGCGAAAAGGAGTATGTAGGCAGCTCAGTTGTACCTAGGACGATGCTGGGGTGGACAGGAGAAGATTAATGTAGCAGATGAAAGACGAGATAATATTTCAATCTGTCTTTGGGAAACCTTGCTGATGGTGAAAAAAAGGTGAGGTAGGTACGGAGTACACCTATGACGACGTGAGTGTAGGTAGGCAATGACGGGAATGGCAAGGGCCAGGTAACTTACAACGAGGGATATTCCAGGCACCTCTTTCTCTGCTACAGCTACGGAATCTAATTGACTGACCGTCATTCATCATAGCAATCAATAATCGCTCACTCAATTGACTTTTTATCTGAATCGACGCAACCCGTACCTCATTCCGAGGTAGCCTCCATGTCACCAGATTACAAAGACCCAATGCTCGTACCACTCAATGCTTGGTCAATTCAGCTCTCCACCAACGGGCCGCCCATAGGTACAGCGACGCTAGTCCCGGTGCAAGGTACGAGCGGAGATACACAATGAGCCTGTACCGCTTAACATTGCCGCGGGAAAATAGAGAGAAAAAAGTTGCTGGAACACTGGAACACACTAACAAGTACGGATAAACAGCTCGCCTTGACCAATGCTCAACTCGGAACACGGCAACTGAAGAGATTGTCAATCACCCATGTGGGCCGAGGCTCTATACCACTTGCATCCATCCATTAATGGGTTCCACGGCCCACGAGGGAGGAAGCCAAAATGCCTGCAGCAAGCAAAGCTCGAGGTCTGTGAATATCACAGTCTACACACGGTACTGTGCTGCTTTTCTAGCGAGAACGAACTTGCGCGAATTTACTTCTCCAATCTAGGTAGACTAGGCGATTGCCCATGGAAGGCTGTCAACTCCGTCCCTTCGGCTGCAACGGAATCGGTTTCAACGGGTACCGCCTCCATCCATCACAGCATGCCCATCTTTGGTAGGACGATGGGGTATCATGCATGAGAGATTGCGCGAAGTTTCCGAACGGCGAAATGACGACAAATCCAGTATCCAGCCTCGTGCCGTTCCTGGTCGGTTCTCGTAAAGGGGCGGCTTGCCCTTCTGCGTTGCTGTTTTTCTTATTTCCAGCCTCTGTCTGATTACATGAGTTATGGGAGATGAGGCCGTGTCAACTTGATCAACATCTGTGTCTCGGCAGCTCTTGAGTGGCCAATCAAACAAATGCGCAAAAGCTTAGCGCAGGCTGTTGTCTTCACGATGCCTATTGCATGAGCCATCGCCAAGCTTCAAAATATGCACCTATCGCCCTTAAACTGTGCTTCAGGCCTTGTTGCTTCTTGTGATTATATCGCGAGAAATATTCTCTTGACAGGCCCCGAACGTATAGCGACCTCGGGCACGCCGTCGCTCTATAAAGACTTCTCTCTCATTTTCACCTTGTGACCTGGGCCTGCTAGGTTCCATCCGAAGGGTCGGAAGGGAAGATCCTCCAAAAAACACTCTCCACATCTTTTCCCCGAATCTCCACAATTACCTGCGACACCGTGCAAGCCAAAAGCTTTGCTTGACCTGACATGCAAGGATCGAGCAACCGGGTCTGAACTCAAGCCTTATCGACCCAGTTTCAATGCCGGAAAAAAGCATGCATCCTTTGTTTCCGGTGCTATCTACGAACTTGCAAGCGACTGTCATTCAATACAATAACCAAAGTATCGGAGAAGATCTTGACATGAAAGAGGTTGTTCACACCAGGGCCCATGGTCAGCTTTTGTCGCCATCCCCAGACAAAGTTTCATCCCGTTAACTTCTATCCGTAACGACTCTGAATAACACAACATGGGTTTACTGCTGCATGGCATGGGTCTACCAGCATCATGAGAGAGCCCTAGGCTGCCGGCTTGGCGTGGAAAGTGGAGAGTCGACATCCCATGGCTGCCCACTGGAAACATACGGATAGGTGTCACTGCAAGCCTCGAAACTCCCTCGATGTACATCTCATCAGTTTTTTTTTTCATGTCCGATATGGTTTATTCACGGGCAGGATTGTGAGCTGCTACTCCTTGGATTTAGAAGTCAGAGTTCCAGGCCCGGAGCTCCATCGAAATCCCGGCTGTAAGTCCCGGAGACGAGGGATAAACGGCTATGCCTGCAAGGTTTCGCGTCCTAGCTGCCGACTTGTGGCCGGGACACCTCGCTATCACCGGGAGTTCACCCCAGCGCGACAACCACTTGCGTTAGTAGTGTAATGAGGTCATAAGCCATGCTATCATGCTTTTCTACGGCTGTGAGTGAGAGTCTCTTCACGGCAGCGATTCGCCTTCCTGGGTCGACCCGAAAACCCTTACCAGCCTGTCAAGGTTTTGCTATTACTGTTGTGCGAGTACAGCTGTGGCTGCATAGGAAGACTTTCACGCCTCGAAACATACACACATGTACATTGAGGCATCCCAGCGGGCGGGGCCGAGAGCTTGGCCAGCAACCACCTAAGGAAATGGTACAAACATCACAACGGGCTATGTTAAGATATCGAGTTTGGAGTAACGCAGATGCGGTCACGGTGGTCTGGGGGCTTTTGTATCTGCTGGGGTTTCAACATGCCTTCTAGCCTTCCAGAAGCGAGAATGTTGCGAAATACAGACCCCTGCGTACGGCGCCAAGCTAGGAACGCTTCCGCAGAAGTATGGGGTGCGTAATTAGTTGTATGCCTACTCTGTATCGTCACCAAAGAACCCGACTCGGGGACTTCGCGCCTAGCAACATCGAATGGGTTATTGGCTCTAGGGGAGGCCAGAAAGCTTTTGGGCCTCTATCTTAAGCTTGGGGGGGCTCTTTACTAGAATCACCTTGGTATCCTCTTTTCTTGCTCCCTGAGGTAGCTCTATGGTGTCATGCCCTGTTGAGATCCCAATGTGTCATCTTGGGAGCGGTCAGTGTTTCCACTGGATGATCGACACCTTCCTCTGGGGTTGACCAACATTAAGCACCCACCGGAAATCTACGCGCATTTGGTTGTTCTCCGCCTAGCAAATCATGATAAACTTGTATATTAGTGGCCCTTGTGTTGTTTTGCTTGTTGTTTCCTGTAAGCGACTCCAGATGGATGGTAGCGATCTTGTTGATAATGAGACAAATATTCAATGCTCGCTTTGACACTATTTGTAGCGCAGGCGTATTGATTCCCTGATATGCTCAGCCTTTAGTAATAACCAAAGTACCTAGAAACAAGTTCTTATGAATCTTTATTCTTTTACCAGACACGGTGAGCAGCACCTTTACATTATAAACCAATTACCTATTGTTACAGTTTTGCAACAAGTGATCTCTAGTCCATGCATGCATGCATCACTCCTCGTCAAACTATTAGGTGACACCAGAATTGGACAGCTAAGGTAGGCTTAGACTCAGATTGGTACCATATTCATTGGTTACAGCTAGAGTTTTCTTAACTACTCCGCGAAGAATTTATGATTCTTACTGACGATGGTGGATAGCAGATGTGTATAGGGTAGCCAATATGCTATTCGGAGGACATATCGCTTCCTTCTCATGGGTCCATCGACAGTAGTACAGGACTCAACAGCTGGCCACGATAGAACCTAGGAGATGCAACATCTTGATCACTTGGCCATGTCCCATTCGTGTCTGGCATCCTCGATAAGAGCCGTAGAAGGGAATACAGCGGATTCAACGATGTTGGCCCTTTCATAAGAACACCCCGCACTGCGCCATTTTCCTTCGCTACTTCTTTTGATCTTCTCTTTGTACAAGTAAGGGAGGTAAGGTAGTCCAGAATTATTAGGGCGACTCGAGTACACCTTCCCAACCTAGATCGTCGTCATTATCGATTGGGCCTTAGTCGCCAACCTTTCACTGCCTACCTTAGGTACTACCTAATCGTCCTAACCATTCTATTCCTGTAAGGACCTAATACTACCTTACGCATAGGCCGAGACCTTGGGATATACAGCCAACCAACTAATCTAGGTGCTACACCTAACACTTACCACCACCGTGGTCTATCTGATCGCAAGTCCAAGATTGAATAGTGATAGCCGAGCGCCAAGTCAGTACCACTTAGAAGCGCGTGTATTCTCCATAACAACAGTCGAACGCATGTGGGATGGCACCCTCGTGGGCGAATGATCTACGGCGTCTCAACCGCAACAACTTCACGACTCTACGGACAGCGTCATGGGCTGAGATATCCGGGTCACTGGGCGATCTTGGTACCTTGCTGCCTTTGATGATTGCCTTGGCCGCACAAGGATCAATCGATTTGGGAAGTACACTGGTGTTCACGGGCTTGTTCAATATCCTCACCGGCGTGTTCTATGGTATTCCTTTACCCGTTCAGCCCATGAAGGTGAGTATCAGAGCCACATATTCGTGTCAAATTACATTAAGGCTTACTTCATGTGTTACCGTATAGGCTATTGCCTCAGCAGCCATCCAAAATGGCTCTCATATGGGTGTCGTCACGGCTGCAGGCCAATGGGTTGGCGCTGCCGTACTCATCATGAGTGTCACAGGCCTCCTGAAGGGGGTTGTCCGTGTTGTACCACTCCCAGTAGTAAAGGGTATTCAGTTGGGAGCAGGCCTCTCGTTGATTCTTGGCGCCGGATCTTCTCTGCTTCAGCCTCTGCATTGGGGCCATCCAGCTCTTGATAACCGTGTGTGGGCTTTGATCGCTTTTCTCGTTCTAATTGGCACACAAAAGCTCTCACGGTTCCCCTATGCTTTGATCTTCTTTATTCTCGCCCTTTCATTCGCCTTTATACAGGTCGCTATTTCTCACGAGAGCCTCCCGTGGCTTCATGCTTGGCACCCTCGCTTTCTCATGCCGCACTGGGTTGGAAAGGGTGACTCACCTGCCCTGTGGATGGCCATCGGACAACTGCCTCTGACCACACTCAATTCTATCATCGCCGTCAGCGCACTATCCCAGGATCTTCTACCCGAACTTCCCACTCCCTCGGTGACTTCAATCGGAATCAGCGTTGCGCTGATGAACTTGAGCAGCACCTGGTTCGGAAGCATGCCTGTCTGCCATGGTGCCGGGGGGTTGGCCGCCCAATATCGCTTCGGGGCTCGAAGCGGCTCCAGCATCATCGTACTGGGGGCTTTCAAGCTAGTACTGGGGCTTATGTTTGGGGAAACTCTCGTAGATCTCTTGAAGCACTACCCCAAGAGTCTTCTTGGCATCATGGTGATAGCAGCTGGTCTCGAGCTCGCCATGGTGGGCCACAGCCTCAACCAAGGAGCCTCCGACTTATGGAACACGGCTGCAGGTCAGGGACCCCGTCGACAACGCGATCTTTCAGATGATGAGCGTCTAGAGAGATGGACTGTCATGCTCATGACCACTGCTGGAATTCTTGCTTTTAGGAACGATGCTGTGGGGTTCTTTGCAGGCATGCTGTGCCATGGAGCGTATCGTCTTTCAGAACGACTGACAAAGCGACACTCGCGCCGCGCATTGTCAACCGAGCATGAGGCCCTGCTTCACTGAATTTTGGTGCTTTCGCTTTATGCTACGAAGACCTTATGAATACGTATTTCGCATGGCGGTTTGTTCCTTCTCGGACAGTAAGGGCATCGACCTCGGGTGATCATCTTTGCTTCCTCGGTATGAGAAAATTAAAGGATAGTCTATATCGGAGAAATCATATGCTAGTATCGTGTATCGAAAATGCCCCTAGAGTTTGTTATGTGGTGTTCGATCTGTTGTTGGGTGTGGTTTGACGGTACATTGCAGAATTATCCATATTAGTTGATGACGAGCTTTGCTCCGAATATTTTGTGAAAGCGCGTGCCTCAGTAGGCTCTTCAATATACTACCTAGGTAGGTAGTCATGCTTTACCATTGTGTTAAACCCGGAGTGCACTTTATTTTCTACCCTTATGACTGACTTATAAACTCAACTACGCCACCACCTTCCGATTGTCCCGAACCTTCTTCCAGTCCAACCTTCTTCTCAGCCATCTTAAAGATCTGGAATTTTTATAGTATTAAGCTAATCTTTCTTGTCCGACAGATTAGAGCATCTTATATACCTCTAAGGCCAGCCAAAGAGTCATCATCTAGGTTTTCTCTTATTAGCCTTTAGCTATAGCAATCAGTTAGTTATGGTAAAATGTCTAAGTCGTGAGCTAGATGTGTTATTTACTGTTGAGACTTGTTGCTGAGAGCTTAAATCAGCGGTCAGAACTTAGTTAGTAGTCATGCTTTACAAAGAGTGAGGATAGAATATAAAATGCATACCTCGTTTCTGAGTGTAACTCGTTGGGTTGTCATTTTCCAATGTTGATACTTATTTCTGAGTAAAGGGGCCACGCTTAATTGTTCAATTGAATGGTTTTAAGGACTCTGATTTGATTAAGAATAAGAATTTAGTAATGCTCATTGAAATGCTTATGTTCAGATTGCTTCATTGACACACTGCACTGAGCAACAGAGTAGGCTGGTTGCAGTAGGGGAAAACGCAAAAGACTGCATTACTGCCCCATCTAAACTGACATATTCAAAAATGAGAGTCCCCAGAAACGTGAAGTCAGGACTGTAGTATACAACATCCTAGGTTAGAATTGGTAAACTTATATCTTCGAACACAATAACTACCTCTACGTAAACTTCAAGCCACTCATACCTACCTACCTAAGGACACAAAGTGGGACTGGACCTGAGTGACATTGAAGATTGTGTATTTTTCTGTCTTTTGAGGATTCGGCAAAATGAACAAGACCGGCTTTTGTTGACCCAGGTATGAAAGTTGAAGCATTCCATTGCCTAGAGATATCTATTTTGGTTCCTGAACAATACCTTACCTACCTTATTAAGGAATAAACCTACAACTCAGGTAGGTAGGTGGCTGACACCGCGGGGAAAGAACTCATGTACCACCACCTCATGTATGTGTAGGTACCTCAGGTACGTAAGGTCTTTGCCTGAGGTCACACTTGCTTATCAGAGTCGTCTACCTTACAAAAGTGCTTGCTTTATGTATTTCTCTGAGTGCCTCTTGTTTAAATTTAAACAATATCGAAACCGTGGCCTTCAATCTTTCTCACAAGTAAATGTCTGGGAGAGTGCAAACCCGATAAGGTCATATCCGTGATTGCGACTTCCTGATCGCCAAAAGCGTGCTAGCGGCGCAAAACATCGCGGTCAACCGCCAATCTAGCAAGTAAGAGGAGACTCGGGGTCCGTGAAGGAAGGAAGCCCCTCAGCTGACCTATCAAAACTTGCAGCCTTGCTCGCCCTGACCATCTCAGTTATCGCGGCTCAAAGGACCCAGAAAGCCTCGCCCGCTTGAACCTTTGATTTTCCCAGTCTCCAGCCAACGGCGATACCTTCTGGATTACACCCTGAGGTGAGGGCGAAGTGACGAAGGAGCTGGTCGCACGAGCAGCGATGACTTCGTCCATTGCTGGCCTGAATGGCCTGCAGAACAGCCTGGGTGCCGACAGAGATACCCAGGCTGTCGCATCCAGGACTGTGACAACGACATCAACAGAAACAGAAACAAGAACACAAGCACAAACTCAAGCTGCGTCTTCACCAGCTGCGACGCCATCAAATGTGACTCCCACCCCGTCTGCGACAAAGATAAACGCGACTTCGCATTCACCGACGAGCAACGACGAAAACCGCGATTCAAAAGTTGCTGATTCGGCACCGGCCAAACCCCCAGCGCCTTCTGCTTCTGCTTCTGCCCCAATTCAAACTCCAAGCTCAAATCCAAACGAAAAACCTGCAGGGGTTTCTTCCTCTTCGACCATGGCCAAGACTGCCGACCCCTCAAACTCAACTTCCAAATCCTCTCCCGCGCCTCCCTCAACTGCCATCGTCCCAACTGCATCTGCTCCTCCTTCAACAGTCGCATTAAATCCTTCGCCCAAAGAACCTTCGGCTGCTCTTGCAGCAAAGGCCGCAACCTCTAACCAAGAATCAGCATCTTCTGCCCCAACGAATGTGTCAGACTCTCGACCTTCACCATCAACGCCGCCCTCGACTCATGGCGTCCCAAGCGCTCCCCCCACAGCTGCTAATGCTACCACATCAACATCACAGCAACAGCCGGAGATGCCATCTAGCACCGCGGCCTCAGCCCACGTGAATGTTAACTCTGGTGAAAACACCGTGCTTCATGCTTCAACACCTCGCGATGCGGCTACAACATCAAATGTTGATCAAGTTCAACAATCTACACCCTTGCAGCTACAGATGCAGGCCGACAACTTAGGAGAACAGTTTGCGCCGTCGACTCCTTATGCTGCAACATCGATGCCTACCATCAACCAGCACGCTTACATGATGATGGCACTGGCTACAATGTCGGGGGCCGCCACAGCCATGTCACCACCCCCCACAGTCACACCAGCTCAAGTCACTTTGCCTAACCCGTCAGACGAGTCTTTCCAAGGCATCTCTCCCATAAATTCAACGCTCCAAACGGATTCTCACAAGGCTCTTGAATCCTTTGCACGTATTGAATTTGCCGACAGCGTATTTCAGATGACCACCTATGCTGTCATAATTGGACGAGATCAGCGTGCACTGGAGCAGGCACGCCGTGACGAAAGACGCGCCGAAGAGTATCGGCGACGTACTGAAGAGAACGTACACCTAGGTCTCCCACCACCTTCCCCGATTCACCCAGAAAGAAGCAAATTCAGCAAATCCTATGTCAGTGAAGAGGGAGGTATGCTGGGTCCCGAATCAGATACTGGGGAAAACCCCCGACCTACAAAAAGGCGTAAGACGAGTACACAGGGGTCATCACAGCACGACTTGGATGAAGTGGCAGCACAAGCTCAGGAAAACATGATTTCTAACCGACAATATGTTTCTCATACCCCTGGCGCTGCAGCGGTTGATTTGGGCTCTCTGCGTCCCTCGCCATACCATGTTCCGTTCATCGGTATTCACTCACCAGGTCCAAATATTGCCTCCAAGACGAAAGCAATTTCCCGGGAGCATTTGAAGATCGCATACAATCAAGACATGGGTGTCTTCGAAGCTATACCCCTTCATAAGAATGGATTCTTCTGTGAGGATGTGCACTACAATCGTGAAAAGGTTGTGCTGCGATGCGGCGATCGGCTGCAGATAAAAGACGTTGACTTCCGCTTCCTCATCAATGGAGTTGAGAGGGGCCGAACGGGTGCTGAGGAGGATGTCGAGGAAGAACCCACCATGACCCTCAAAAAGCGACACGCCCAAGGCGGAAAGGAGATGAGTTTCGATTTTGAGTCTGCACATGGTAACGGCGAAATTCAGGACACGAGCGATGAACTGTCTGATGTGGCCAGCCCACCTGAGTCTCCTGACTTTGGTGACGGCGATGAAGATGAGGCAGAGGCAGAGGCAGAAGCAGAAGCTGAGGAACCAGCAGCCATCCAAACAGTGGAGACAGTCCAAGATAAGGAGGCCAAGGCTGAAGCTGATATGGAAGAGGAGGCAGATGGTGAAATGGATCCGGAAATGGAAATGGACATGGATATGGACATGGACATGGATGACATGACAATTGCAGGAGCAGAATCCGGATTGAAGCAGGATGGCATGCTTGATCCCCATCAAGGACATTTGATGCCTCAAATACCCAAAAAGAGGGGACCTGGCAGGCCACCCAAGAATGGCATTATGTCAAAACGGGAGCAGCGGCTGCTGAAGAAGCAACAGCAAGAGATGGCCAAGAAGACCTTGCCACAGGCACCGCCAGTAGAGCCGCCGATCAAACGTAAGGTTGGACGGCCTCGAAAACATCCCTTGCCGGAAGGATCCTCGGAGAGACCAGAAAAACGCAAGTACAAACCTCGCAAGCCTCGGGAGGACGGCGCTGAAGGTTCAGATGCAGAGAGGCGGGCAAGAGAAAAGAAGGAGAAAAAAGCTCGACCAAAATCCCCTCCCTTGGAGCTCAAGATCGAGGACTACACCGAAGAACAGCTCCAAAAGCCAAACAAGAACTATGGTGTGCTTATCGACGAAACGCTTACCGCGGCTGGACCGGACGGTCTTACGCTCAAACAGATTTACAAGCGCATTTGTCAGAGATATCCCTGGTTCTACTTCCATACAGAAACGAAAGGCTGGGAAAGCAGTGTGCGCCATAATCTTATTGGAAATGAGGCTTTTAGAAAAGATGAGACTACGAACCTTTGGTCTCGTGTTCCAGGTGTTGAACTCGATGCTGGTAAGAAGCGAAAGGCATCGTCACCAGATCGTGCAGCAACACACGCGTATGGTCAATATCCAGCTCCGTATCCCTACAATGCCCAGCAAATGGCACCCGGAGCCACTGGCTACCCCCCTGGCCAAGCACCTGCACCTCCTGGTTATCATATGCCAACATATGCGGCACAGCAGACGCAACCAGGGCGGCCAGCGCACCCATATGGCGTGTCTGCATCACCACCAACTCCTGGTCAACCAGCTCCCATAGCGGTGGCATCACAACCGCCGGCGCCAGCACAGCTACCACCAGGCTACGGACCTCCGCCAGCCCCTGCGCGCCCACAGCTTGGGGTACCCCCACAGGGCACTTACAGCTCTCCATACGCACCACGGCCACCACCACCAGCAAACACAACGATCAAGAGTGAGGAAGGGCATGCCAATGCTACAGCTGTTCCCGCTGGCGCACCCCTTGCGCAGCAGCAGCATCTCCATCCGTCAGTGCCTCTGACTGCTGCTACGAAGACTGTGCCGGGAACAGGACCGCCCCAGGCGCAACAACAGCCTGCCACTCCTGTGAACCGCACCCCATCGGTTTCAGTAGCGTCTCCCACAGCCCGCTATGCCATCGAGCCCAAGTTGCTCGCTGCGGTTGTCAAGCTGAAGAGTGGCCTGATCGAAAACCTTAAGAAGGCTCGTAATCCCAAAGCCGAAGGGATTGTCATGTCGGCACTCAACCGCTGCATCGGCCTTAAAAAAGAGGCGACCGAGAACGACAAAATGGAGACAATTTGCATGAAAGGCATCCGCCAGGTTGTTGATGCCTACATGAAGTCAAAGAGTCCCACACCTGGACCCGCCTCTTCTGGCTCCCCTTCTGCTACCGAGACGATACCTTTCTTTGACACCAAAGTTCTTGCGTCCATTAATGGCTTCAAGGATGTCTCAGTCAAAGCTCTCAACCCTAAGCTTGGCGAAGCCAAAGCGGAGGCTGTCACGTTGTCCGCTATTGACCGAGTCCTCGGCATAGCAGACGCTAGCATTGTTCCACCGCCTGGTGAGGGCGAGGCTGTTGGCAACTTCGAAGGGATCGAGCTGCACCTCATGAAATCCATTCGGCAGCTTCTGACGGGTATGCACCAGAAGGTTTGAGATCGTGATTTGATGTTGTTGCTGTTACAGTGACTGGGCTGCCACCTCTGGATTGACCAGAGTCAACCCCAAGGATATCGCGAAGGGTTAGAAAGAGGTAGTGGAATACGAGAGTAGGGTACAATGCTTTTTATGGCGTTTGGATGGTCTAACGACGGATACGACCCAGGGGGCGCCGGACTTATTTTTTACCAAGGCTCCAACGTCCCAAAGCAAAGGACTTTTCATGCTTTGGGGCATTCTTTTCATGATAGGGTTACATTTCGAGCCAAGAAGCTTGATCCAAAAAGGTACATGGAGTTTCTTGTTGGGGCCATTAATGCCCCTTTCTTCTCTTGTCTCATATACCTCTAGAGCAAGCGATCGTCTTATCCAATTCGATATTTCATGAACATTTTTCTACATTCAATCCATCCGCATGAGACTTATGTGAACTTCAGAGCTTAATTGCACGACCACCCAGCCCAATCCGTATTCTCTGCTCAACAGAAATCCTCCGTCCAGTCCAGGTGGCTCTCGATTGTAAAAGGCTTGTGTCACTAAAATATAAATATCTTTGTTCACATTACGACCACGAGAAAAACAAGATTTCAAGCCTCCAGCACATACGCCGTCCAGAGGGACGCGCTCATTTTCTCCAGCAAATCATCCTTAAGACTTTCATGTTTGTGAAAATGTCAGTAACAAGAGCCGGCCTCATCGTCCTTGTCTCTTGTAGCATAGCATTCTTGTTCGTTCTTGTTCGTCAGTCTCGGCCCGTGCATATCCACTACCAAAGGGATGATCTGAGATTATGCTCCGCTTTCCATTGCAATGCATTCCATCCACGTCTGTTTGTTTCATCACCATATCTTATTGAGATTTCCAGGTTTCCCCTGCGCCCGAGGTATCAAGTAAAAAGAAAAGGATTAAGCTTCTATATGAGAAGGGGAGTAGGAAAATGTGTAAGGGAAGTTGTGTCAGGGAAAGACCAGATACGCCTCACACCAATTGAAAAGAAATTTGTAAGTAATGTCGTATGCATGGCATCAATCAAGCTGTCTGTGGGTTCTCTTTCTCTTTCTCGGACTCGAGGTTTGACCTGGCTTCTTCAACCTTTTGGCCCGCGAGTTTGTCGACGCCCGAAACACCGCTGTCAGCTTCGTCGTATGAAATCCCCAAGCCGCTGGCTTCCTTTCGGGCTGTGCCAGCGTCCTCTTCGGCCCCTTCGTCGAGGTTCATCAGAGCCGGTGGACGATGACGCATCTGCTTGGCTTTAGAAAGAGAAATTGTCTTTTGCTGGTACGTCGTAGTGATGGGCTTCGTATCATCTCGATCAATTGTCGCCTTCATCAAGGCCGCCATCCATAGCCGACCTTGCTTTAAATTGGGAACAGCGAAGTAGTGAACGGTTGGCTTTGTGAAGTTCACAGCCCTGGAGAGACCAGCTCGGGGAGGAACCAGCTTGAAGATGAAGATAGAGTCATCTCCCTTCTCCAATTTATCATCGCCATTCTGGGATGCAGGCATTGACTGACCTCCAAGACTTGTGATCGTAGCATGAAGTCCTGTGAGCTTTTCATTATCTGCTGGTAGAACTCGATGAAACGAAATATCGATGAGTCCCTTTTCCTGGTCGTCATCTTCTGAGTAATAATACGCCAGCCGCCGACCCTTGAGAACAAAAAAACGAGGCTTCCAGGTTGTCATGAGGTTGGAACTCTTCTTCCTCATCCAACCGCTATAATCGGCATCTTTGCTTGCTTCTTTTGGCGAGATTTTGAGCAGCCCGCGGGTGTATGCGCTCGTTTCTTTCTTGCCCTTCTTGCCAGCTTTCTTGTTGACCTGGGTTACGGGAGTACTGGGACTCTTGGCAGTGTCGGGCGATTCAAGATCGAAACTTGCACCACCTGATGGAGTTGTCGAGCCGGTTCGCGCAGGTGAGTCGACCAAGAAATCTTTGTTCGATGAGTCCGTCGGAGTTGAAGCCTTCGATCGATCAAGGCTAAGGTTATCAGATATGGCCCGCATACCCTTCCCTCCAGCCAGGGCAATGGGTTTGTTGACCATTGACGACAGCCAGTCCGAGTTGAAACCTTGATGTCTCGATGACATAGGTGAGGCGGTTGAGCGAGCGGAACTGACTGAAGTGTCCAGTTTGGTGACGGTGGGTGAAGGAACGTCGTTGGTAGGCGGCATGTTCATCGTTGATTCCGAAGCGGCTGACGCAGTTCTCCTATGAGCGCCAGACTGAATACCGTAGTACTTTTGAGCTGCTGACGAGATACCGCCTTCCGCAATAGACCCTACGCTACCGAATCTTGACTGCCGTGCCATAGCTGTGGCACTTCTAACCCTTTGCTCTTCGGCATAGCTTGACTTCCTCGATTCAGCATTGCTGTCGCGCTTTCGCAACAAGTTTCTTTTCCTCCCATCCACCTCTGTTCCAGAGAAGTAACCCCGGTCGGCGTCGACACTAGAATCCTGTGCTTCTGCTCCCGATGGACTAAGTAAATCCTGGAGGCCAGTCGAAGAAAGGGGTCGCTGGGGGGGTTGCGAATAAGCGTTACCTAAGGTCCAATTTCTGTCAAATGATGGCTGCTTTTTGTGGGCAGTCTCGCTTCCGGGGAAAGTACCCGATGTCGCGATCCTAGGAACGGGAACGGCTGGGCTTGCCGTCGCAGGGCCAGCTTGGCGAAAGTCAGTTGACGAAGAGTGTCGACGGGAATGGTTCAGTTCCCTGACCGACGCCGCGGATGGCCGCTTGATATGACTAGCGCGGTTAGAGCTCTCTTGCGCATGAGATCCTCCAAATGTTGGAGATGCCTTTGGCGTATTCTGTGATAAGGAGAGTCGCCTCGTCTGAATAGAAGTGGGCCGATTGGTTAGGGTATTTGCTCGGCTCCGAGATCTACGACCTTCTTCTGAGCCATCGTTTCCAAATGTTTGCGTCGTACGCCGTGTCTCCAAGCCTTGATTACTCACTTCATCCTGAAGTGCCTTGATCTTGTGCCAAGTCTTGAGGCGCCGGCCGACAGACCCAAGATCGAAAGCCTTGATGAACAGTGAGCTCTGATCCATACCGAGGATAACCTCACCAGATATCTCTTGGTCTCTGAAGACCTCGCAGTGGTGCTTTTCGACTCCCGACGTAAAAAGATATTCGGCAACATCATCGGGAGACCACGATTCGACTTCGTCTCGCGTATGAAAACCCTCCTCTTCTTCGTCAGTCTCTTCGCCTTGTATATACGATGCTCGTTGGTCGGGATGGATGCTGCTATATTCGCTTCCAGAATCGTTCGCTATCGCTCGGAGTCCGCCGTTGCTCGCTGGTGATCGTAAATCGGTAATATGTTCGTCAATAACAGTGAGCGTTTCATGCAAGACAGGGCTGTCCTGATTCTGAGTCGTTAGTTGGCTCAAGGCGGGCAACACAGGTGGCTCGCTCGACACCAGTGAGGGTTCGGATTTGACGTTATTGAGAGGTAATGTCACAGGGTTCCTATTTTGTGGTTGTTGCAACCCGTTCTCTTCTTTGGTACCTGTATCAGCGCTCGAGTCCTGAGCCTGTTCTTGCTGAGCAGTCTGGGTCTTTGAAGCACTGAAACTGCTTGTGGGAATATTGCTTGGGGCTGGCCTAGTGTAAACTGCCAAGCGTCAATCAATGTTCTCGCCGTGGGGCACAGAATAGCGCTTTCAAGCACCAACCTTCAGGAAAGAGTCCATTATTATTGTTGACCAGATGACGGCCAAGGAACCACCCATCACCAAACTCGTCGTCTCGTTCTATGAGTTCAACTCGGTCTCCCTTCGCAAGACTGAGTTCATCGGAGCTTCGAGCCTGGAAATCATCTGCAGGGTTGACGAACGAAATCAGTATCAGAGCATATTATAGACAAAGAACGGGAGGCCAGAGGGTGAACATACGTATCACAATCAAGGTGTCGCCAACTTCTGGCTTGGGCGACCCTTCATTGGGGCCCCGTGAGGCCATGATGTGATGAAGCGATGCGCTGGTGATGGTTGAGGCGATTGCGTTGATGTCGAACGTTTGAGGCCGTGCAGGGAGGAATGGAGTGGCAGTTAAGGGCGGTTGGAAACTCTGCGGAACCTGACGGTGGCGCGGGACCGAGCCGGATAGTTACAGCGAGTAGCCAACCAAGAGAAAGGCTTGTCCGTAGAGTGAGGAGAGCAGAACGATATTTGACTTTTAAGCCATCCACCGAACCAATACCCCGTCGCCGTATTGCCAGAGCTGGGTTCGGTCGGTTCAACTCTCCACAGCGAAAGAGCTGAAGATGATGCGTAAGTTGGGTGTAATAGCTTGAGGAGGCACCAAGCCCGGCCGTGGCTGAGGTGGTGCGCTATGATAGTGCGCTCAAGTGGTACGCTAAGGTACGAATGCTTTGCTGGGGTGGAGCAGTTGTTACGGTTGGGGAAGAAGTGTGAAGTGCGTGGTCCCTTGACAAGGCGAGATGCCTTATGGTAGGTATCTTAGCGTGGAAGGCTGCGATTGGTGTGACCCTGGAAGGGGAGGGGTTTTTCCTTTTATCTGAGGGAAGTGATGAAAAGACTTAGGCAGGTCTAGTATATTCTAGCAAGCCTTTATACCGGTTTATTTTGGCACCCCTGTCCTTGCTCCCTGGAGGCCAGGTCATAGAACATATGGCTTCGATACAGGGCTGTAGGCTAGGTCACAGCACGCACGGCCGATCGTATCAAAAACGCCCCAAGATTCGAGGTTGTTTGTTGTCAAAATAGTCGACCAAGTAGGTGAGGGGATGCCGGTGAAGGTTCGACAGACGCAAAATGGGTGATGGGATAGGATTTGACTTGCTGGTGGAGGTTATAAACACTTTATTCCATACAGTGTATCGACCCCTCCAGTCCAGTCCAGTCCTGGGGACGCCGGGATTGGATGATGTGGTCGAGCCTTTGCAGATACTATTTTAGGATATTATAGAAGCCAGCAAAGCGGGCTTGACATGGACGGGAGCAGGTGTTGTTTTGATTTTTTTAGATTGCGTTGATGGCTTTGAGCAAGAGGTCTCTTCCCTGAGCAGCGATCATCCAGTTTGACGGATAGCCCAACTAGTAGGTGAGATGGATAATATTATTGGAGAATGAAGTGGTTACACACGGGTCGCGAATGCTGGCGATGCAGCAAAGCTGGTGATAATGCAGGGCCAGGGCCAGCTCTCAAGTCGGACGAGGCAAACCGATACGGCTGGATATTGAGCTTATTGCGTTGACCGGCAGTCACGGGTACGGGCATTGCAGAGTCACCAGACCCGACTTTTTGAACACCTCAGACATAGGTAGTAGGTAAGATGTATGGAATGGAGTACCTATGAGAGGAACTTCTTCTTACTGTCTATCCGTCGATAGTACCTACTTGCCTACGTATAGGTATATATGACCTGACTACTTACGTCATGTGTCATAAAATGCTCACTAGTGGCCTTAGATTCACGATGGAAATGATGAGGGCTGTAGTCTTGGCTCATAGAAAATGGAAGGAATGCCTTCATGACTTAGGTAGCTATCACTTTGTACTTTCGTGCAATCAAAGATCCTGGCGCAATAATGAACTGGCTGTTGTTTATTGGTATTGAAATCAGGTGCCCAGGCCCCATTGATACCCATGTCAAGCTGAATTATTACCATGGGTAAGAGACAGACACCTTTAAGGATGAGCCAACAATGGCATGTACTTGCTATGGCTACTTACAGGTTTATTTTATCGGTCTTGATATTCTATACTAAAGTTAAACTAAGTTAGCATGATCGCGGCTCTCCGGAATCTTGGTAGGGGCCTGCTTTTATAGCTAAGCAGAAGATTTGTTTCAAATGGGGGAAATACAGTGTTCTCGAACTCACGGGATGTTTGGTTATCAACCAGCCAACCTACATCCCGTTACTTGCCTTTCATATGAGGGAATGAGGCAGGGGACAGGTCGTGTAACGTATAATTCTTCAAACTAGTACGGTACGTGTACAAGACTTTTGGCTGTCGAAGCAAAAGGCAACAACAGAAGTCGTCGTTTGGTGCGAAATAGAATTCCACACGGTGCATATATAAGGTAGGTAAGCCAGCGATTGGAGGCAAACAACCTAATGACGACGAATCCAATGCTTTGGTATACGATAATGGACAAATCCCATCCCATACAGTACCCGGTATGCAGGCCTTATTAAGTTACTAACCTAAGACAGCCCTTCACCTCAGTTCAAATAAACGAGAGCCCAGTCAGCGCCAACTTCAATGTCAAGATCACATCACATTATATTCTCCCCGCTCTCACACTTTTTTTTCTCAGACAAAAAAGAAAGGGTCCATACCTTAGTAGGTACTTAGAGGTAGTTGGGTTTGTTCACATAATATGATAATGTACACCAAGCAGCTGTCTAGCGAAAACTGCGGTAGCCTAAATTCAAATTTGGTCTTTTGAGAAGAGAAGCATCCTCGACAAGAAAGTTCAACGATACAGACGTCGATAGGCAAACATCTAGTGTGGAATAAGTTCATAACGGGAAATATGCATAGTTCATGCTGTAGGCCTGAGACATACAGGAGCAATTATGAACATAAAATAGTAGAGACTTCCACCAAATATATAGTACCTAGGTAGGTACTAAGGTAGTAAGTACTATAGGTAAGTACCTATTAGCCACTTGAGAACTTGAATATCGGCTGACTGCAGCTGCCTCCTCAGAACTGCCCGCAAGATGTATGTAGGTAAGTACCTACCAGGCAACTATTGCGTATTTGTCGTACTTTGCTCTTTCCCCCCTCATTTCTTTGTTTGTTCGTTGGTAGCTGAAGCCTTCCTTCGTTGGTTGGTGCCACCCAAGGTACCTTTCCTATTTTCCTTTGTTCGATAATATTTCTACTAAGTATGGAAGGCTCGACTGCCCGCGCTTTCCCATTAGCAACTTTTCGACATTGGGCTACTAGGTACCTAATTGTTGGCGACGATGCCATAGGGTTTCCTCGCTTGCCTCCAACCAACGATATTTACACATCCTCCATCCATCCAGCCATCCAACCATCTACCTACCTATGGTACGCAGCTACGCACACCCAACCCTCTGATAACTCTGTTGCTCTAGATACCGACCTTTCTTCGACCTCAAATTTCTTCCACCGCAGGTTGTGCTATTGGGTTGGTTTTGCTCGTCGAGCCGCGCTGATAACATCGCTGTCTGTCTTGTCTTGTCTTCACTCACTTCAACCAGTTCGCTCTCGATGTTGATTCACGACCCTCGCTGCCTTGATCGTGCGAATTCACTTCGCTGAACCATGATTGACTTTGCGGCACTCTACTTCAAAAAGCGGCGACGTTGAAGCATGATTTCAAGTAGTGTTCCGCGCCCAGGTTTCGCAGCAACTCCATATCGTGACCCAGATCTTCATACAAAAAGACATCATACATCTGTGAAATGCCACATACCTCAAAGTCGAATCAGTCACGGGCTATCCCTTCACCCGACGCTCAACAGATCGCTTCCTCCAACCAAACTGTCAATTTCCTCCTTGGTGGTCGCGCTCGCTCATGGATGACAGGGGACCTATCCGCAACAACCAACCCTACTAGACTTGCTCCAGTAGCCTCCAGTAATTCCCGGCAACGGAACAAAAAGAGAAAGGTGTCTGACGCTGCTCCCCCAACCCAGAACGACAATGACATACATCGCGACAATCACCCGACCGAGCAATCATTCGAACAACAACCAGGTGCCGGAGAACCAGCAAGGTATATAATCCCCTTCAACTAAAGGCCCCTTCCCATTCTTTCAGGCATGTTGTTTTGCCAAGCAACAGATCATCGGCTACGTCTCGTAGCCTTGCATCTCGTTCTAGGATTTGCACTGTCGCCACCAACGTTGACGTTGCTCATATTTTCCAACATTTCTGACTCGGTTTCATAGAGCTTCGACCGTCCTACCCTCTCCGGCGCTGACCGACGCACCGAGCCCGAATGTCTCGAATCAAACCGACTGCACTAATCCCAATCCAAGCGCTCACGTAGGAAGCGCAGGGCCTGGGGGACCAGTCTCTGATAGTAACATGAACCAAAGCGACTCGACACACGTCGCGACTGATACCACCTACCCAAGCTCTATGGCCGCTATCTCCCTGCAGTCCAGAACTTCTATGCCACAGCAAAACTACGTCACTCAAGCGACAGTTCAACCTACGACGACTGGTCCTACGTTGGCTGATCAAGCTCATCAGGCAACAGCCTCTTCGCTTTCCCACATAGAAATACGCCCTCAAAATCCAGGAGTGCCTCTAGAAACGAACTCGAGACAGCATATAAGACCACCCATTGCTATTGGTCATCAAGCAAAACGCCCGCGGGTCCAAGAAGCAACAAGTCCCGAACATTCCAGAGACCGAGATATCTGTCTAAAATGGTCCAACTCAATCGACCACCGCATGGCACAAGCTGCCCATGCTGGGCTCCTGAATGAAACAGTTGAAAAACCACGATACAGGATATTGGCGGAAGCATGCCAGAACGAGGATTTCTTCTATATTGCTTTTCACCAGGCACTTTGTGCCTGGTCCTTGAATAGAGGGCCGATTCATGCGCTCTTCCAAGGATTAGTGCAGCCAAACCTGCTGGATACTGCCTTTGACGTAGCGCAAACCATTCTTAGGAAGAATGAACACATGTCCCATGCACATCTGCAATGGTTTGCCAACTTTCCCAGTACCATCGCCGAGTTCTCGAGGGTTTTCCCCAATACAGAAGCGGCTAGAGACATTTCTGCGTTTCTCATCCAGCTGGCAACAATCTGGCATTCGCTCTCACAAAATGTTCAGGCACGAAAGTATCCTTTGCTCGCATCCGAGCTAGTATTCGTCCTACGCTGCCGAGCCAAAGGCCTCCAGTCTATGCTGTTCACTATGAGCCGCAGGAGCCTCGGCGTAAACGACGGGCCTGTGGCAGCTGCGATGAACGCCATCTTTGATCAGGATAGGATGGATGAAGCTGCATACGAGGCTCGCGGTGAGCCCCCTGAAACCCTCAAACGCGCCAGGGAGGCAGTTGCAATGAAATACCGGGACCTCGTAATGTCAGCAGCGCAACGAGCAACATCCAGTACGTTTCCCCAGAATGCGCTTTCTGTTTTAACAAACTACTCACTCTTGCGGCCAAAAGATGCAAGCTCGAGTGCTCATATAGCTGCACAACGTGGACATCAATCGCTACCACCTACAGCAACTAACCCGTCTTATCCCGTGCATACTGCAACGGCTTCTTCTCCTCCTCTCCCCTCGCAATTCGATGCATTCGTTGCTAGGCCTTCAGTAGGCGACCCAAGGATGGTTAGCCCCGGGTCTGTGAATAATCACTCGCCTTCGGCAGGCACCAGTTCCAGCGGCATTCAGGGACCCCGACGACCGAATCACCTCCACATCCAAACTGATACTGCAACATCTTCGCCTCATTCTGCCACTGCCTACCAGTCTCCCCAGTTACCACAACATACATTACCCAGGTCATCAAGCGCTGGGTCGTTCCCGATACTACCAAATCGCGGATCTCCTGCCACGACTAACACTCCTATCATTCCGTCGAATGGCCCATCACGGACAGCTATCTTGCCACCGAACAATCCTCTATTACAACTACGAGCAGCCTCGTTTGCGCACCCATCCCAGACGCTTCCTACCCCTTACGGGACATACACCGGAAACCAAGCACCGCAACACCACTTGGCAGGAACGCCGCAAGTATCGAGCCCAGTCTCGAGCCCAGTCTCGCAGATGGGCCCTCATCATCATGGCCAGCCTATGCAGTCACCGCAGTTTCAAATGGCATACAATCAATTGAACCCGCCCCGCAGGGCATCTACGTCACAATATAACATGATGTCAGCACCGTCAGCTCATGTTTATTCTGCCCAATCGATTGGACCACGAAATCCAGCATACCAGGTACCGGTCGCGAGCTATCCGCATTCACTCACTGGGCCCGTCCAGCAAATACCGGAAGCCGACTATCCAGCTAGCCCGTACGGCTATGGCTCACTTCAAGTTGGTTTGCAGCATGTTGGTGTACGCAGTCCCAGGCGTGTCCCCTTGAATCCTGGCAGAATTCGATATTATCAATTTGTCAGACAGCTAGTATACCAACCCCTAGCTCTTGAGCCCCAACGGGGACTGCGGTCTTTGTCTTTCAACGTGACAAAAGAACAGATACAAAAGTTAGCAAAGAAAATCGAGGGCATTGGTCTTCCATTTTGCTACTATTCCGAGGGCTCTCGTCGTTACCGGTTGCGTATGATTGTGCAGCCTGAGACAAAAGCTGAACCATGCGAGTCAGAATGGGTGACGTCTGCAACATACTGGCCTAGCCATATTTTTTTTGACCTGAATTCGAAGTCTCTTGAGCTGAGACGAAAACAACATTTTCATAAAGATCAACCGCTGGAGTTGACAGATTTCTTAGTTGAGGGTGAGAACAAGATGACCATCAGCTATCCTGCTGTTGAACAGAATTCCAAGCCGGGATATAAGCATTTTATGGCAATTGAGATAGTGGAGACAATGAGCCATGGGGCGATTACCGACCTTATACAGTCGCGGCACTTCCCAGCAGAGGAGACGAGGTACAAGATAATACGTCGCTTGCGTCCCTCGGATTCAGACGACATCATCGTCCAGGACGAAACTCTGCCAATCTCCTTGGCAGACCCTTTCAGTAAGCAGAGGGTTGCAGTTCCTGTCAGGGGCGGTCAATGCAAGCACTTGGAGTGTTTTGATCTGGAAACGTTCTTAGGGACCAGAAGTGGAAAAGAGCCTCAAAAAGGAGGCGGCCCGCAGCAACAGGGAGAAGAACCTTCTTTGGTCGACAGATGGGGTTGTCCAATATGCGGACTTGATGCACGTCCCATCAGTCTCTTGGTGGATGATTATCTCGTGACAGTTAGGCGTTCGCTGATCAGCAATGGCGACACTCGGACAAGAAACATCAAAGTGGCTCCTGATGGTGCGTGGTCTGCAGTATGGGAACCGGAGGAGTCTGATGACGATTCGCCAGCACCACAATCTAAAGGTTCGGTTTATGGGCATGCTAGTAGGCAACCAAGGCCACCCCCGACACCAGTCATCGACATATCGGATGATGAATAGAGTCTTTGGTGGTTCTTGGTGGGAATGGGATAATTTGGAGTTTTTTTTCCTGTGCGTGGCGTTCTGGAAACAAGTGCTATTAGCATCTTAAGCAAGATTGCTTTTTGAAAATAGATACCTTTTTTTTAAGGTAGGTGGGGGGTCAGGCCGCAACAATCAAAGAGCCGGGTGATTAGGGAGGGCACTCGTCGATAAAGGCGAGAGGCGTATTTATTGCTTATTATATATATGTCCGTGTATATATGAAACTGAGTAAGATTGCCATTCGATTCAAGCGCTTTGTTGATGGAGCATAAATTTCATTCGTCCCCATTGTTCCCGAACAGAAATTATGATATGAGACTTGGAAAATGGTTAACTCTTACCTTTAACTAAGTACCATACGAAGTATGAGTACTCCAACTCCGCAGGAGCATTTTCGGGCTAATCTTTATCCCGGTTGCGCCAGTAATGATAGACGGCTTCTGTGAACGATGAGCGAGCTGACTTGAATCTCAGGATTACAAGTTGGCCTGGAGCTACTTGAACTCAATTGTTATCAACAAATGTCACCATGGTCGGTATAAATCCCAGTCCACATCGCCGACAACGAGCGTGCGCTCCTTGCGCAAGAGTCAAAGCAAAATGTCACTTTCGGGAAGGGAATCTGGAGAAGCATATTTGCGATAGGTACTATATCTCTTCGTCTAATATGATTATTTCATAGTAACAGAGTAAGGTGTGAGACTATGAAAAAGGACTGCTCTCCACAGGATACAAGAAGCCTGAGAAGACCTCGCAGAATTGACCACGTCAACGGGTACGATGATGTGAACTTGTATGAAACGTAAAGCTGATTACCATGAGCAATATAACTTCCGAGGAGCAAGAACAAGCCATTCCTATGGGCACAGACAGTTCGACAGAGTTTCCTATTTTGAGCCATAGGAACCGAGCACAGCAGCCAGGCCGAGACAGCGACAACAACCAGGAAGAGTTAGGATATGACAAGTCTTCCAGGAATTCAACCCGGACAAACGCAAATGCAGATAGGGCCACGTCACAGCCCCCATTTGGACTATCATGGTCACAATCAGCTCAAGTTCTTAGCCTCTTCCATGAAGGGTTCACCTCCCAGTTCCCCTTCGTGACAGTCGGGAGTCATCACACTGCAGAATCGCTGCACAGAAGCAGTCCGTTTCTATTCCGTGCTATAATGATTGCCGCTGCGCCGTTATCTGAAACTGAGTTAGCCAAGGCGAGACGCAACATACTCGCATATCTGAGCTTCAGCGTAATGGTCGAAGAAGACAAGACCTTGGACATACTACAGGGTCTACTAGTGATTATTGCTTGGTAGGTTGATATCATGGTAGTGAAATTCATACTGATGCTTCCTAGGGCGCATAGGTGTCACATCGACAATAGTCAGGCCACCAATCTGGCGTATCTTGCTCTTGGCTATGCACATAACTTGGGTATTACCCAAGACATGCCATCAGCTCAAACAATCAGCTCAGGGATATTTAACAAGGAACAAATAGCAAGCCTACTGGAGGAAATACGGGCTCTTCTCGGGCTTTATTGCCTTCTCTCAATGTGAGTCTCCCAGTAACCAGTGCTTCTTTTCCTAACAAGAGGCTTCCAGTGTGTCAATGAGACAATCGCGACGAAATCCTCTCGACATGCCCTACATGGAGACTTATCTCAAGATTGTCTCCCAAGCACAGTCAACCCCATCTGACAATTCAATAGAGTATATCGTTCGGTTCGTTCAGATGGGTGAAAGACTTTCAAGAAGCTTTGGCGAGCCACATGAGCGCACGCTGTTAAGCCCATATGCTGTCCTTCTTGAAGGAACTGGAAGTCGTTTTCGCAATGACCTGAGTCGTCTGGCAGAGTCAGTCCCCAATGGCAATGTTGAAACATTCGGCCAGACGTTTGAGCTTTACCGTTTGTATCTCCTAGTGCGTCTCTTTGAGCCAGCAATCATCGTGGCATGCCACCCCGATGAGGGCGTTCCTCAGTTCGTCTATCTTTTGACATGCTTACGCAATTGCCTTCACGCAATGCAGTCTTTCTTCGATATTCTTCTTTGCTCACCCGTCGATCTGCTATTACGCCGTTCAATACTCACATACGACCAAATTCTTTATGTCATGTTACAGGCTGTAAAGCTATTTCTAGTTGAGATTCCTGACTGGGATACTCAGTCTATTCGACAGACGCTGCAGCTCGCCAGTATACTGGATCAGATGATATCACGCTATGAAGAAGCCGAACGTTTGCGTAGGGCAGCGACGAAACGATTCGTCTTTTCAACACTCGAAGAAGAATCCCCAAACGAGGTGACTGGCATATTAAAACTTGCAAAGGAAATATGCTGGCTAAAATGTTGGCTTGAGTCCAAATTTCAGAAGTCGAGGGGAGAAGTTGGGGCAGATACGTATCAAGATGCGTTGAAGCCAACTTGGTCTCTAGGGCTCTTGGAAGAGATGCCATGGAAGGTCTAAGATCCCCGATTGAGTTTTTTACTGTATCCACTGTCCTTTACCAACAACTGGGCTCTGAACATGTGCATATGAACTCATCAATGTATAGCGGTTGAAGTGAGCATCTGGATTGCAGGGTATCATAGTTAATCTTACAAAAGCTTTCGAAAACGCCATAATAACTCCTAGCAAACGCCAATGTTCCACCCATATCTCACAAACGTGCCAAATTTCCTGCAATACCATGACCCTATTGCTCATCATCTTTCACATATGCGTCATCGTCAGATTCGCCACCAGTGAAAGTAATCTCTGGTTTGTCAGTATCATAACCTCCAAGAGCATCTGCCTCAGAGATCTCGGACTGTTCATCACTTGACCATGCAAAGCTATCTCCTTCGGACAACTCAGACTCTTCGACATCATCATCGAAAACCCCCTTGACGAGCAAGTCCCAACAATCAGGATCAGCCATGTCAAGGCCCTCAATTCTGGCACGCCATTTATCCAGGATATTGCCCTCTTCATCATATGGCTCTCGCCTCATCCAGCCAGTCCATAAGGCAATGATCTTTGAGGCAGTCATAGCGCCGACTTTGAACCACTCCTGGTGGCGAACGTTGCAAGCGCATCCTTTTTCTCGCTTCCTCTGGTTCCAGAGCTGAGCATGTACAATTTTCTCAACCTTGGCGTAGTGCTCGGCCGGAAACTCACCGAGCACTTTTACGTCGTGGCCGCACTGGTATTTCCATCCTCGCATCCGCTTACTGACGTCTTGAGAAAAGCCTATCTTGATATAGGGATGCGCTTCGTGGTAGCTCTCAGAATAGGTATAGAGGTAGATATTACCTCCATTCTTTGCCTCTCCCTCCTTCAAGGAGCAAAGAAGTCGCTTCTTCATCGCTTTATTAGTCTCTAGGGTCGATCGGGGACGGGAGAAGTCTTCAAACTCATGTGCGGCTTTGGGGCTCTTAGGCGGATGTGGTTTGGGTACTAAGGGCTTTGGGGACGGTCTTGTTGGAGTGGAAGGGGACGACTGAGACCTGCGACAAGGAGTAGGAGTAGGTATAGATGTATTGCTCTTGACTTGAATCTGTTGTTGCGACGCAATACCAGGAGTGGTTGGTAATATATTATCTGCTTCCTTCTCGGGTTTGAGGGTATCTTCCTTGTCTTCATTTTTGATGAGTGCCACTTTAAGGGGCTTGAGGACTTTCTCCCACTTTGAAAAACGAGTAGGACCCTTTTCCTGATGGAAACGCCGACACATAATCAAGTAAGAGACTTCTCGGAGTGTGGCCTGAGCAGCAGAAAAGCTTCCTTGAGTAACTGCTTTCTCCAAGAGACAAGTGAGAAGGGCCGAGTTGGCTTTGCTGACTGAAATCTGGCAACGAGCCTTCTTCGTCGTCGAAGCATGGCATTTTTTCACGTCAGTATCGATGTTGAGTAGCTCGCAGAGGGAGGCAGTAGTAGTTGGCCAAGAAATGTTTGAAGTGGTAGGGGTCATATTGAACAAGTCCAGAAGCTGAGCTTCGAGTTTACTGGGATCGAGCTACAAGAAGGAAAGGCTGGGGATGGTCTCTATGCCAACATGACGCTCACAGCGCAGGTAGCATTGACGATACCTATATACCTAACTTGATGAGTGTGTCTCTAGTCGCCGGCGCCCTTTGGGGGCAGTGTCTGCGAGGAGGGCCTCCAAGGTTTCTACTACTGCAAGATTTGTCTGCCCACAGACCGTGGTCGTGAAAACAGGCCGGGAAGGACTTCAGCTGGGTGGAGTCTGAGTAGAAAGACGTTGGATGATATGATGTTCTTGGCGAGAGGAGTTATTATATATTGTTTTACTTTATAAAGTTCTTTTGGTTTCTGATAGTCTGATTTCCAATTTTCCACCTTACTTACTTGCCTACGCACACTCGCTTAGTAGTAACGATGCCATTTACTCATGGCGAGAGCATCACTGATATACCGACCTCTATCTTTATTGGCCCGAATCATTGCTGAGCTCAAGTACGAGGGATAAAGAGTAAGTGAGAGTGCTATTCCAAGGTATGGATCCTGGCAGATACTGACTACCTTCCTTACCTTGGTTTATGCAGTTGGTTCTACATACCCTTGTCTCGAAACCTCTGCGCCCCCTGCGAGTCGTATCACAAAGGGTCACGAGGCATCCGAGGGCGCCTCCAGTCAATTTCAGTCCTAGTTCCCTCTCTAAAATGGGTACGGTATTTCTCAAATGCGCAATGCCATTTATCATTCTCCAGTGGCACTGAAGATATTGGTAGCATCGCATCACAGCCACGCGGACGGGCCGTTGCGAGTTGTGGGGAGAGTCTCCCTAGCATGGCGTCACTTCTGCTAGAGGCGATCTGGATTGAATCATGGACCCTATGAATGAGTTGTAGCGATTCGCACTCGTAGCTACTGGGTACCTAGTACCTAGGTGTGATGAGGAACCAACCAACGAACCTCAACCATAGGTACCTTGGTCAACTGTAATCGGTGTAACAACACACCGGTTCTGTCAACCAAGAATACATCTGACAAATGGCTCTCAGAAGCACAAAGATAGCCCATCAGTTGAATCGGTCGACCAAGTTATTACTGCCGTTAAAAATGTGTTGGCTGATACTCTCACAAGTTCACAAGTTCACAAGTTCACAATTTTGATTACAAACACTCTCGTCATGCCTCGGCCAGAAAGTCAATCAGATGCCGCTCAGCGCATGTACACTAAGCGAGCAACCAACTATGAGGATTCTTGGCATCCTGACTACAGCAAACGATTTATGCAACTTGTTCCCGTCAAACCCGGCGATCGCGTTCTCGACCTCGCCTGTGGAACTGGCCTGGAGGCTGTAATTGCAGCAAGGCGTGTCGGCGATGACGGGGTTGTCATTGGTGTCGACATCACTGAAGCGATGCTCTCGGAAGCACGTAAGAAACTGGATCACGACGAAACACTGCATCGTCGCATGAAACTTATACGACATAGCGTCACTGACTTGACCGGTTGTCCAAATGTAGACAGGGACAGCTTTGATCTCATTCTATGCTCAAATGCCTTTGTTCTGTTCGAAAACCCAGAGGAAGTTGTCGCCCATTGGCGGGAGTATCTCAAGTCAGGCGGCAGAGTTGCCATCGACATCACTCATGAGTATAGCCTTCGCTCGGGCCTGTTGCTAGAGAAAGTCGCTCGCCGGTTGGGCATGCCATTCCCCTCCAACCGAAGCTGGATCAAGTCTGCAGAGTCTTTTAGTGAGATATTGGAATCTTGCGGTTTTGTGGTTGAAAGGGTTGAGACTTTGGAAAAGATTGTTGGACTTGGCTCGACGTATCTCGGTCTCGACAAGGCAGATGAGCAGTTTGACTATGTCGTCAACGGCCCTCTGACGGCCTCAATTGTAACCGAAGAGTTGAGAGTTAGAGGGAGGGAATATTTCAAAACAGAGTGGCACAATGCTGCGGTTGATGGCAAGGTCGAGGTATCTGATATTCTCTACATCTATGTCGCCAGCAAGGTCTGACATACGAGTGTTCCTGAATGTCCTTAAATCTATCTCACATTTTTGCCTTGAGTTTCCGATCCTTTCGGTCAACGGATATCCTTGGATGATCACCAGCGAGCTTCAACCCAGTCACTCTCTCCAGCTCATCAACGGCCTCGAATGCTCGGCCAAGGTTCACCTTGATTGTCTGTAGTCCTTGTCTGCGTGCTTCCTTCAAATTCTCCCCGATGTCATCAAGAAAAATTACTTCCTCTGCCCTGATACCAACCCCCCAGCTCAAGCTTTTCCCTCGAGCCGAATGAGCATTGGCTTTCGCGAATTCGTTTACTCGGTCGAGAGCCAGCTTATAAATGGCCGGATCTGGCTTTCGGATTCCAACATGGGCGGAAGAAATGAAGACATCAAATATCTGCCGCACAGGCTCTTCAAAGAAATGGTCCAGGTGGAGCTTATGCCCTGGCGGAAAGATGACGGTATTACTCAGAGCTGCGAGAATGAATCGCCCATCCTCCTTCAGTTTTCTCAATGCTGGGAACATCCATGGGTCGGGGCTGTTAGAAACGGTCATCATCTCGCTGAAAAGCCACTCTGCATCGATTGAGGGCACCGGAGGGGTTTCCTTTGGGAGGCTGAGATTTTTGTTTTGCTCTCGCTTGTAGAAGGTCTCCCATCTGGTGGGATCATGGAGGTCTTGGCTGAAGCCCCTGAAGAACTCTTGATCCATTTCGATTTTTCCTCTTTCCAAACGATGCCAGAAGCCATTGGGAGCAGTCCTGGATATGGAATAGTTGACCCACCCTGGAGGGATCCCCAGGCTTAACTCATAGTCGAGGATTGCTTGAAAAGGGGAAACGACCTGGAGGAGTCAGTATTAATGTATGTGGGATAGCTGACTACATGTCTAGATTCGGGATGCCCGAAGTATTGAGAAGCAAAGTGCAATCGGCGATAAACATCATGGCTCAGATCACTTACACAAACACCCCCTATATCGAACAACAGAACTTTGGGCTTAGATTCTGGCATTATATCCGGTATGGCAGATGGAAAGGGCTAGCAGGCTTGCATAAACGTGACAAGACAGGGAATATAAGAATCTGGAGCATGTAAGAACTCAACCATCAAACTACTACTCGACGTATTCTTGCCATCTTCTATCCCAACAACGACTCCACCGAGGCTTGGGGTATCCGAGGAGCCTCGGCAGATCCCCCACCTTAGTAGGTTGGCGTCTGAGGGACAAGATAAGATAAGCCCACAGACACGTGACTAATCCCCCTCTCGTCCCCAACCCAGGTCCAACTGGAGCAAATGAAGCTAAGCGATGCTTAGGGCTCGCCATGAAAATATCCCCCACCATTGAGAATTTACGGCTTATTCCTCTCTCAGCACCAACTTTCCAAACTTCAACACTCAAGTCGTCGTTGAGCAAATACCGTCAAGATGGTAAGTTGAGGCCTATCGCAAGGGAAGATCTTCGCCGAAGTAGTCCCTTGGTGTTTTTTTCTTTCTAGTACGGCAGAAATGCCAATTGCTCTGAAAGAGTCACCGCAAGTTGCTTCGGAAAGAGAAGAGCATCTGAAGCGCAAATTGCTGACTCGGGGGTTTTGTGACAGGTTTTCCACAAGTTGGTGAAAAACAGCGCGTACTACAGGTGAGTTCACCAGGTTCCCCTCCACCTAGAGGAATTGCTGACAATCTCGTAGCCGCTACCAGACTAAGTACAAGCGCCGCCAGCAGGGCAAGACCGATTACTACGCCCGAAAGCGCCTCATCACACAAGCCAAGAACAAGTACAATGCCCCCAAGTACCGCCTGGTCGTCCGCTTCACCAACAAGGACATCATCTGCCAGATCGTGACCTCTGAGATCTCTGGTGACAAGGTCTTCGTCTCTGCGTACTCGCACGAGCTCAAGGCCTACGGTATCGAGCACGGTCTCACCAACTGGGCCGCCGCTTACGCTACCGGTCTCCTCATCGCCCGCCGTGCTCTCAAGAAGCTCGGCCTCGACGAGGACTTCACTGGTGTCGAGGAGGCTGACGGCGAGTTCAAGCTCACTGAGGCCGCTGAGACCGATGATGGCGAGCGCCGCCCCTTCAAGGTCTTCCTCGATGTTGGTCTGAAGCGAACCTCCACTGGTGCCCGTGTCTTCGGTGCCATGAAGGGCGCTTCTGACGGTGGTATCCTTGTCCCTCACTCCGAGAAGCGATTCCCCGGTTACGACATGGAGACCAAGGAGCTCGATGCCGACACCCTCCGAAACTACATCTTCGGTGGCCACGTTGCTGAGTACATGGAGACCCTCGCCGACGACGATGAGGAGCGTTTCCGCAGTCAGTTCCAGAAGTACGTCGACGACGACGTCGAGGCTGAGGGTCTTGAGGACCTCTACACCGAGGCTCACGCCGCCATCCGCGAGGACCCCTTCAAGAAGGCCGAGAGCGAGGCTCCCAAGAAGACTAAGAAGGAGTGGAAGGAGATCTCCAAGAAGTACAAGACCAAGAAGCTCACCAAGGAGGAGAAGGAGCAGCGCGTACAGGAGCGTATCCAGGAGCTTCTCCAGCAGGAGTAAAAAGTTGCTTTATCTCATTAAGTCACGGGCATTTGAGGATTGTTAACCTTGGCATTGGGTTTGGAGTTTCGAGGAAAGGAAAGGTCCGTAAACAGGATCGTATGAATGAATTACCAAAAAGATACCTTCCAGCCAAATTCCATAGTTGTGGTGAACGGGCATCTCATTACTCCAACTGTCTAATGCTTGCCATGTGTAGTGGTTGTGTATTATGTGTGCGCATGTGTGCAGAAATCGAAGAACCCTTACCCTTGGCGAACCTAGTGTAGCAACTGCAGGTTTAGTGCGAGTCTTAATTTTCAGGGCTGAATCTTGGCCATGAACCTCAGCACCACGATCCATTTGAGAGGGTTTTTGTGGTTGTACAGTACGACATGGTCAGCACTTGACATGACCGTCAGCATTTGGTGTTGTTGCGTATGGCTTGGTACCGTTGAGAGAAATGGCAGCCAAAGAAGAAAATGGAACGCATCCAACTTCTATGTAATAATCTTGTAAAGTTCTGAAGTTAATGTCTAATAGAGTTGATACAGGCACCGTTGACCGTATTAGGTTCCCTCCGGCGGATATCTCGGATTTCCAATGTATAGTATCGCGCTTATTAAGTAAGGTATAAGGAATTTGGTTTTGAGGAAAACTAGACTGACTGGCTGCTCGATTGCTCGGATAAGTGCTCATTCCGGAGGCTTCTATTCGGAAATGGTCGTGATGTGGGTATGAAGGAGTACACACACAAGACCCTGATAAATTCTACCAAGCTACGGAGTAGGCCCAGTCATGCTGGCTGAGATTCAATAACATCGGACTACGCAGTATTTCGAGAGAATCGCGAATTGGGGGCCCGCCCTTCGCTCTCGGAGAAGGTCATGATCCCGCGGCTGAGAGCATCCAGTCTATATTCCAGTCTGTGCGATTAGTGGCGCGTGCTGAGTGTGTGAGAGGGGGCCGGACGTAACGGTATAGAACCTCCCATCGTAGTTGGTGTCGGATCGGATGGACCCGGTGGGTTCCTCAACTGATGGAATCGAGGGAAATGAAGATCGGATACATCCTACGATGTCAACTCTGTTCTGCTGTACAGCAAATGGCTGAAGACGGCTGCCGCCTGTGAGGAAACGAGACATGTCCAAGAGGCTCAGTAAAAAGCTTCGGTACAGGCCAGGGCATAAGTCAGCATCACTGGATATAATTTCTTTCCTCCCTCCCCCCAGTTATCCCCTTCGCGATACATCTCCTAACTCTCTTGGAAAATGTTGTGCGACTGAGAACTCTAATGACATCCTCTGCCAAGTACTGGAGGGTCCAGCAGTGCAGGAGACTCGAACCTCATGGCATAATGGAACCGACCTGACTAAGGAACCTTGGTAGTGGAGGTATGGTACCTCCTAGGCATTCAAATATGACGCCGGATTTTCGGACTCTGGTCTCTGGAATATAGCTCATCATAACCAATTCTGGTAACGCTTGTCACAAGAATTGAGTGGTTGTGAGAGAGGGATGACGTCTTTTGTTTGCTCTTTTGCTCATGATGGGCTAAGCCGAAGGTTGCATGCAGTGAACGAGGGTTTATCTTGACCTCGTGCAACGGCTTAATCATGAATCAATGCAATCATTATTCCGCTGAGGATTTATACAGCACGGAACCTCAAATTGCTCAGTTGGCAGAGTCCACATGGATCCAATCCCTACATCATTGAAATAACCGCGCGCTGCACTGACGTCCATTTTGATACTAAACTTCGGTGCCCGGGCCCCGATACAACCGGGGGCACGGTCGACTCGGTACATGCGGGCGGGAAAGGGAATGTGAGGCGAGGTAAAAGTTCATGTACCGCCCTTGCCAACGGCTGCTTCCTGGGCTGTCGAACTCAATGCCTCCTTTATTACCCGTAGCAAGGCGTGGCGACGAGGCGATGCTCATCTTGTTGTATCACTAAGTGAGACTCAAGATTCGGCTCGAGACAGGGCGCGCTGTTCAGTGTCACTTGTATCACAAGACCTCCATGTAAGGTACCTTATTGTGGGCATCATAAATTTCGTCGGACCCTGAACTGCAAGTGGAAGTAAGTGACAGTCATCCATAGGCGAGGGAGGTAGTCTTCATCAGCAAACAGGGTTCGGGCTTTTGCCTCTTGGTCAGCAGCATAGTACCAAGACTAGTAACTCTGATGAAATGTCCTTTGCCTCACCGACCACCGCCGCATTGTATGTATTGTTTGGAACAAACTTGCAGTTGCCTCCTATTGCACAGGACTGTGCTGTCTGTGCCTTATTTCAACTGCTCGTGACAAACCCCTACCCCGCTATTGGATTGGATGTTGTCATAATTTCTCCCCCGACGTTTCCACTTCGTACGGAGATACCACAGTATATTCATCACTTGCTCCCCATTTCTATCACGATCTCCTCTTTCATCCTCCATCGTCATTGCTCTAACTCCAGGTCGAGACCACCCTCGTGCATAGTCCAGACCAAGCCGAACCCTACCTAGTAGGTACTGTACCTCTCGATGCCCACATAAAGTACCTGCACTTTCCGAACCGCTACCGGTGCTCTACTGTATTTGACTACCATCAGTAGTCTAAGGTAGCTCTTAACTATACCTCATTCAGCCCGTCTCCAGGATTCGCTAGCCATCCATACCTTAACCTTTACTCTGGGCTAGAGCCATCGATGGCATCCATCCCAACACAACCACCTCACTAATCATTATCTCTCTGGCCGATTCTCTCCTCTTTCATTACTCATTATTCATTCACCCTTCACCTCCTCCAGTTCGGCGCCAGCTTTCTATAAACACTCTTAAACCTTGTATAAGTTCTTATCATCATTATCTCGTTCATATCTTGACAGCCGTCTCGGCTCCCCTCCCACTATGGAGCAGGTTCATGGCGTCGATGTCAGCTGGATGACCCATGGTGCTTCCAAAGGCATGTTTCCCAGTTGCCACTCGCCCAAACTCCAAAATGCGCATCATGTCTTGTTCTGGCACTATAGACCAAGACCGAGAGCTAACATCGTAAACAGATAAAGCAGCCAGGAATTCACCGCCTACCAAAACTCCCTCAGCAGCTCTTCCAAGACAGATCCCTGGCGCAAACTCTAGACCGAAGTCACCGGCTTCGGCTCCCACAGATAACGCCTCAGTAGACTCCAATATTTCGAACAATGGCCAGTCCACGGCTCCCAATGGCTCCTCAGCTGCAAAACGAATTTCGCGTTCCAACTCTATAGATAAACAGACTCCTCCTGGCACATCGCCTCACCGTCGCAATTCATGGTTCTCTAATATCTCCGCCAAATTCTCTTCCTCTAATACCCCGCCAGCTGGTCCTCCTTCGCCAGCTCCCATACCAGAATCGTCGCCCGCGCCACCGTTAGACCCCGTTCCTCCCAAATTGCCACATACGAAGAACGCCGTGCTCCCCCATGCTGCGAAGCCCGAAGGCGATGGCCCTTATATACCAGCTCCGCCCAGGAGTGGACAGCCCGGCTTCTTGGGCATGTTCCGGCGCCTGTCTTCTTCTAATAATGGGGCTCTTTCGCAAAGCGGAAAACTTGGCCATGGTCTTGTCGACAGGGTGGTTCTGAATGTCGACCAAAGTCGAGAAAGATGTCCTATATCGGAGCTCTCTTGTGCCAAACTTCGGAGAGTCGCATTCTGTGTCGATGTTGAGATCGCGCCCCAGCCGAAATATGCTGACCACGATTCTTCATTACCTAAAACTACCGACAAGACTCAGAAAAAGAAGTTGACTGAGAAGGGTGAGGGTGAGGCCCTGAAGAACCCAAAGGCCGTGGAAGAGCAGAAGGAGACCAGCGGTGAAGTCAAGACTACAGGAGAAGCATTGCCGAAGGAACCCGAGAAGGAAGGGACTGAAGCACCTCAACAAGTTAGTGAAGTGGCCAATGGCAGTCCAACTCCAGTGTCAGAGAAAAAGGAGGAAAACACCAAGAAGAAGGAAAAGAAGAAGAAGAGCGAGGAAGAGCGAAAGGCCAGAAAGGAGAAGAAGCGAAAACTGGCCGAAGCCAACGGATCCATTCCCATGGAGATTCATTACGACAGCAGTGATGACTCGACCAAAACAAAAACACCGCCTAATGGTCCCGAGACCAACAAGCCTCAGACTGCACCTACCACTAACCCTGTACGAGTATACCGAAGATGCTGCCAACTTCGCGAAACGCCAATTTTGAAAAAGATCACGGAGCAACTCACCGATTCAGCCAACTACAATGCCTCGACTGGCACGGTCAACAAACTTGACCTAACAGATTATTGGCTCCAATTACCAGATCTTATCACTCTCGGAGATTACCTTGCAATCGTCCCTGTGAGGGAGATACTTTTAGAGAACAGTGGGCTTGGTGACGAAGGTCTACGAGTTATCCTAGCCGGTCTGCTGGCGGCCAAGAGACCAGTTGTGAGGCGGCGGAAACCTAAGCATGACGACGAGGATCAAGGTGGCGTAGTAGAGCGACTTGTCCTGAAAAACAATAAGATAGGTCCTGATGGATGGAAGTATCTGTCACTTTTCATCTATTTATGCCGATCGCTTAAATTCCTCGATGTCTCTTACATTCAATTTCCGCGCCAGCCTCAATCACAACAGAACGGTTCACTCAACAATGGAGTTCATATACCCCGAAGTATCTCGAGCATCTTCTCCGCTGCTTTGGGAGAGCGACTGGGGGGATCAACGCTCGAATTAGTGAATATTGGCCAAACGGGTTTGACAATGGGCCAGCTTGGAACAATCGTCGACGGCCTGATTCAATGTGGGGTGAAACGACTCGGTTTGTCGCACAACCAGATCGATGGAGAGGGCATGAAACATATTGTCAAGTTCCTTATAGAGGGCCACTGCGAAGGTCTCGACTTGGGAGGCAATGATCTCAGCCAACACACTGAAGTCTTGGCAACAGCCATCGAGAATGATACTACGCTCTGGGGACTAGGCATGGCCGATTGTAACTTGACGCCTTCGGCACTCTGCAAGATCTTACCTGTGATGGTCAAGCTACCGAATTTGCGATTCTTTGATTTGTCCCAGAACCCAGCATTGTTCCAGTCCACCCCCAGCGCTGTTGGTCTGCTCAGGAGGTATGTACTTGATAAACCTCAGCTCGACTCAGGTACACTGACCGTACATAGATATCTTCCCAAGATGAAGGCATTGAAACGTATGCATCTAGAAGATGCTGCGATGACGCCAGAACAAGCGATCGCCATAGTGGAAGTGCTCCCTGAGGTTAAGACACTAGCACATATTAATATCACCAACAACGCCGAGATTGTCAAGCTTGCTGATGCGAGTACAGAAGAAGCGCAAGAAGAAGCTTGCGCTCTTTATGCGTCTCTACTTGCCGCAGCTCGTGTGTCCAAGAGTCTCATTTGTGTGGATATCGAGGTTCCTAGTGAACATGCTGGTGAGATTGTCAAGGCCATGGCCAAGCAAGTTGTTGCCTACTGCCTTCGTAACATGGAACGACTTCCCGATACTGACGCAGGTGCGGCTTTGGCATCGACGCTTGCCGAGAATAACCTAGAGGCTGGCGAGAATAAGTTGCCGCCTTATCCTGATGTTCTCGCACATCTCGTTGGACACGACGTCCTAGACCAAGACGGAAGTGACGAAGATGACGGCTCAGCGCCTGATGAGGACTATGTTATCGGAGGTACTGGTGTGGTCAAGGCGCTTGCGTGTTGCCTGAAGAATCGTGGCGATGAATCACGGAGACAATCAGGCGAGTTTATTCGTGAGATTGAGAACGGAGCCTCCAGCCCTGCGGCCACCTTCTCCACAGGTGGAAAAGCCAAGGACATGTCAAAGCACCTATTGATGGGTGCACGCAAAATCCGCCAACGTCTCCAGCCAGCGCTCATCAAAGCAAGGGCAAATCCTGATGATGATCACAACCTCCACAGGCTAACCTTCCTCGACGACACTCTGCAAGGGATTATCAAACGTTTCGAGGACGAGTACCCGGATACCCGCGAGGATCCTATATTGCAAAGGCGCCCCCGTGCTGGGACGAAGGGCAGTGAAGAGTCGCCAACCACGCTGCCACTCGAAGATTCTGCGTTGGCTTTGTCGGACAATGAGGAAGAAGGCGAAACAACGGGAGGCAGACCACTGTCAAGGTCCAACTCTATGGCCAAAATATTGGTTGAGGAAGAAGGCCGAATTCTCCGTGCTGGCCATCGCTTTCGTGCCGGCCTTATTAAGGAGGAGCAGATTGACCTCCTCAGCACAATCGATGATATCGGATCGGATCCTAAACACGTCAGGATGCTTGTTGAACTGGCTGAGGATCTCGGTGGAGAAATCTGGGAATTAGTCAAGGAGAAGGGTCCCGTGAGGGCATTCAAGGAGGATCGAGATATTGCTTTCAAGTGCATGGAGGCGAGCGATCCAGAGCACTGGGCTCGATTTGCTGAAGCGCAGTACAAGTCTCGCGCGAACATCAGCATTCCATCAGCAGCGAAGCAGGGAGAGATGGTGGACGAGAGCGCGGTTGCTGATTGAAGGAGTGGGCTGCAAGAAAGATGCCGAGATGATGCCTGAATAAACAAACCTCTGCTATGAGAAGATGGAGTCATGACAGGTTGATCATGGCTTGTGCATCATCATGAGTAGAGAGACGGATGTGGATTGACATGACATGTTATGCGCATAGAAGTCAGGGCGCTCGTCCACGACGGGCTTTTCCCTTTCGTTCTATTTTGATTTGAGCGGGGAGTTATGATTAGGTTCTCTTTCAAGAGAGACGTGGCTATACTATACTATCAGTGCGCGAACGGGATCACAAATACGTGCATAGTTTTGGGAACTGAGTGAATAACACGGTGTCTCGCGAACGCAAGTCGGTTTCTGTCAAGGGGCATTGGAGAGCGCGTTACTACTTGGTATTATATGTAATGAAGTTTCCATCGAGAATTACAAACCCTGGATTTGTTCTGGGGATCTCAGTGGATATTCACCATGTAACCTTGAGCAAGTCCGGGATGAGCCCGGGTAATGATCTCAGCTTTTCAATTAATTTAATAAAAAAATATTATTGTTATTTTTTTACAACAGGGACGGCGGGACGAAAGGCAACGAGTTCTACATAGCTCACCCGCTGCTTCGTTTTGATCAAACTCATGAGATTCGGTTGGTCCGCGACTTGGAGTCCTTAATTCGGCCCTGTAACGTGAGCTATTCTGCTTTGGGGGGCATGAAACGCGAACCATGCCTTAAGGGGCAACAGGGATAGCTCAACCACTTGCATCTCCAACGTGTCGAGCTTCAGCTTTCAATTAATATTTTACTCTTGTCAACTTCTGTGCGCGTTTCTTCCTTTTCGGACGTTTCACCGAATGCGATTCAAACCACTCTATTCGCGCACAAGTCTCTCGAGTCCGCTTTTATTCCCGCCTTGGATGCACAGCCTCATGTCGAGGCTTCTTTCAGGGTCGTATCTGACCGGAAGGGGGAAGGAGAGGAATCATGATGATGCGTTCACTGATCAGGCCGTTGTGATGCTAAATCCAGAAACTTCGCATTAGGTCTAGACTGCATTGAAGTCTAAGTAGCAGTTGTGCAGTCATCGCCTTCGTCATTGGGCCGTGAGATCTGTGTTTCGTCTGTCTTAATACAGGAGTTATATGTGCAACATGGTTGCTGAGCTGGCAATGCGACGACAGCAAGCCACAGATTCGATCGCTAATCAGCCATCAAGAACTCTCGGCCGTTCTCTCCTTGTTGCTATTGTCATTATCGTCCGTCCGTGTTGAAGCAACGAAACGACCTAGCATATCAACGTGTGGGTTGATGATGCTCAATCCATTTCCCGGGCTCCTGGCCATGGGCGTAGCTGATGTCGAAACAGAAGCACGACCCTCACCTGCGGGTTACCCGTTGACATCAGGCTGGGTTGATTGGCTTCCACCCGTCCTTCTAATTCATGCAAATGCTTGTAAGGCCGGCCCATGCTAGGGTCCCATGCGGGAACCTTGTACAGCCTAGGATCCCTCGACCACTTCGCTGGTTACGAGATCTTGAACGTGTCTCTCGTCTCCTTTGGCCCAACGACTTCCTGGTCTTCTCTCCCCTCTTCTTTCTCTTCTATTCTACGAACCTTCTTTTCATTCGTTACGGTCTGTCGACTGTTGGTTATTCGTTCGTTTCTTACACTCATTTACCCTTCTGTTTAGTCTGTCGTTTCCTTGCTATATTTGCTATCCTTAAGGCGAGCTGCGCTCATCGTCGTAGTCTTTGCACCCTTTTTGACCATACAGCATCATTTTCACCTCAAATGTCACCTAGTGATCAACGCACCTCCAACCCTTGAATGTTGACCAACGAGTATCGTACATGACCGATCTCCCTCGGCTTACATCTTCGAGTCGACTTAGCCACATTGTGTGACAGCCTCTGCACAAATCAAAGCTCAAACTCCGTCATCTCTTCTCATAAACCAAGTCACATATACGATGGAGGGGCCTCCTTCTACCCGGTCATTTAGACCGTGGGTGTGGGAGAAGCCTGGCTCGGTCATGAACTTTGAAAACTTCGAAAGGTAATCAGACAACAGAAGTCATGTCTGACTACGGCATCCAACTAATCCGAGATAGTATCTCAGAAGAGCCTGGCTCCGCGACAACTACACGACCCCCGACTAGTCGGACTCGAGGCTTTACAACTTCTTCTGGGCGGCAGACCGTCAGATGGCCCTTTCACAGCTTCAGCAACTCACGATCTTCCATCCCCAACTACCCTCGCAGGCCGTCCAACTCTCGCTCTATCCCACACAGTTCGGGATCTTTTCCTCGCCGTGCTGCCGGCAGCATAAGTCGTTCTGTCTCTAGCGTTCTTGGTAGCGACATCATCCCTGACTATGTAGTCAACTTCATGCGCGGCGAGACGCCGGAGACTCTCGCTCGAAGGCACCGGATTCCAGATAGTCCTGAGCCCGGACAGTTTCAACGCCCACAGGAATCTCAACTCGACTTTATTCACTCAGCTTCAAGTACACCCAACAGCTCGAGGCCGGGTACCCCGAGGGCTGAACGGGAGAAGATGCTTGTAGCAGAACGACCGCAGCCTACCAGATCTCTTATGACAGGATGGAGAGCTGGTGTTGCAGCAAACATGTTCCTGGCTTTCCTGATTCTCGTGGCTTCTGTGGCTTGTCTCGCTCTCGCCTCGGCCCAGGGACATATGTCAACATGGGAGTCGTTGTTAATGGAGGGTAGTTCAACTACAGTCAAAGGTATTGCTAGAGGGATCTTGGCAGCTGTGAATGTGTTTGCCATCATTCTCATCGCTGGAGCCAACTACGTCGTTCAAATACTCAATAGCCCGACACGTGCTGAGATAGACAACGCCCACTCAACCTTTAAGTGGTTCGACATTGGGATCCCCTCTCTACGAAACATGTCACTCATCTCTTCGACCAGGGCAACGCTGTCAGGTATCATGATGGTGTTTGCCCTCCTTTCCCAAGTAATGTATGCAACCCAAAATCTGAAGAAAGTCATGTCACTGACAAATTCAAGATATAACTCCATAATTATTACTACCGAACACGCAGAGAAATCTAAATCGTCGCTTAATGTTAACGGGCCTCTTCTGGCTGCCATTACGCTAATCAATGTTGTTCTCATCCTCACTTATGGCATCACTGTCGCATTAGCACTCACCAGACAAGTATTCAGCCCACTCGTCACGCTTGGTGATGCTCTGAGCTCGTTCCTCGCCGAACCCGATGTCAGCACTCAGGATTCATGCCTCATCACCAAGGAAGAGATCAAGAATGGGTCATGGGGAGACCGAGAGGGCAGGTACTGGTATGCCAAGACAAGCCGCTGGTTCAAAATTGCCTCATTCAACCGATGGGTTATTTGGTTCATGACATGGATCATGCCCTTGGGATTGGCAGCTGCGGCTCTGGCACTGGGGGCTGTGAAAGAACCCAAGGAGGCCTTCACTAGGTTTGGCGAAGCGGCAGTGGTATATGAGCTGCCTGCGGGAACGTCAAGGTCTGGGATAGCCGTTGTGGCTGCGTTGCCCCAGCTCCTTTTGGGTCTGCTGTACCTTTCCAGTAATGCGCTGCTCACCCTGTTCTACCTGTCTCACGAGCTCTCGCAATTTACATCAGATCTGCTTCCTTTGCGCGTGTCTTCAGGACAGCCACTCGGTTCACAGACGACTTCACTATATCTCACCTTGCCTCGGCCCGTATCCTGGATACTCTTCTTTCTTGTTACCACGATGGCTTTTCTCCTCAGTCAGGGCATTCTCCTCGTGTCTGTGGACAGTATTAAGGGAACCACAGCGGGGATTGGCTTCAGCCCCCTGCCGTTACTTATCCTCCTCGTTCTACTCGTGCTACTCGGTCTCGGCATTGCTGGTCTAGCACTCCGGCAGGTGGATCCCCGTGGATCCGTTGAGGGCGGAGAACCGGCCGGTAACCCACTCGCTTTAGTAGACGGAACGTGTTCGGCACTTCTGAGCGCACGATGCCATCGAGTACCGCGAGAGGGCGGCGTTGAAACACTCGAGGTTCGTTGGGGCGTGGTGCGAGAAGGTGTAGGAATGAACGCAGGACATGCGACCTTCTCCGGAAGACCAGTGGGGGACATCATGGTTGGTAGAGCTTACTCCTGAGGAGATGAATTCATACTAGCCGACTGGTCGTTTCGGGCAACGTTTGCATTCTTTATAGCGGGTCTGATTATTCCTGGGATGTTGATGGTGTTCTGTGATAAGAGTGCCGTTCACAATGTAAGCGCGGATGATATACCTGGCGTCTATTTGGAAATGGTTTTAAGTGAAAAGTTTGAGTAGTTGAAGGGTCGAGTTTCTGCACGTAATTTTTGCGCGAGGTTGAGGTAAAACTGCTACGAAGTTGAATATACCAGTTCGACGTGCTCCCATGTGCATGCAGTATGGTATTCCAGCTAGTAGAAACGGTCGACTAGAGTGATAATGAGAAGACAATGCCCAACAAAAGAGATCAGGTCACACTCGTTGGTACAGACATCTCATGTTATGCAAGGGCTTGTTGGATATGAGTGGATAGAATCAGAGAGCTGGGACATATGATCAACAACTAAGATAATCAAAAATGGGTTATGGGCTAACGGTCGAAGTCAAGAACGAACACGAAACGGATCACTCAGAAGAGTCAAATTCAAAATGAGGAATAAACGAGGCGAATGGTGCCAGCAACAGATGGTTCGGACCCTCCCTCACGTTATACACATCTGTCAACTGTTAGAACAAAGAATTATCGTAGTGATAAGACAAGGACAAAGGGGGGGGGGGGGGGGAAATTCTCTTAATCCATCTTTCACTCAATCCAATGTAAGGTTGGTAGAAAGGAACCCCTTTGTTCTCGACCGGGTTGGCTAAATGAAGTAGAAGATCTAGAAGCTGACTTGGAAGACACATACTTTGGTTCGTCAGACGAGGGTAGGTAACTAATCTCTCTGAGCCACAAGCGGCCCAAGCCAAGGTCATACGATTCACTGCCACATCAGCCCAAAAGTCGGGTGTTTCTGACAATTAGCGAGGTTATGATTGGTCGGTTGTCTCTTTCCCTTCCCATTCGGGATCTCCTGCCTGCCCAGTTGTCGGTTCGGAAGCAGTTCACTGTTTACCTTGAGTGGCAGGGGCGGGGACTGCACTTTCCCTTTGGGTGATACAAGCGGAAGAGTTGGAGCATGGCAGCTAAGTCAGGTCCACTCCGGGTACCGACGTGGTGGCTTAAGGAAGGGGCACCTGGGCACCTCATTTGAGGCAACCGACCAAGGCAAGTACTAGGTAAGGTAGGTAGGTAAGGTACTACTTAAGCACAAGGTCTGCACTTCTCAGTCCGTCGACCTGTTTTCTTTGACCTCGACTTTACACATGATTTAATATACTACCTATACTTGGGTATCTACTCATACAATATACGTCTATATATTCAACTCTCCTGGGCTTTCTCCTTGCGAACAACTCTTCGACCCCGACTACTACTTACAGCCTACCACCACAACCATTCTCATAATTAGTCTTAGCTTTCAGACCTAATACCCCAACATGACTTACACAATGACCGCCCACCTCTGCAAGCAGATCTATGCTTCCTGGCGTCAGACCCGACAACCTTCTCCCGACCTGGCTCCCCCAACACAGACTCCTTCGTCTATGTTTGGTCGTCCCATCTCGCGATCCCCTTCACCCCCTGCCCAGCGATCGGAGCGACGCCCTTCGAACGCCTCAGACTCAGAATGGCACCCCAACAGTCGTCACTGACGAAATAAAAAAACTTGCTATCTTACCTTGATTACCCATGACTTATGAGACGGGTCGAATTCTGCATTCAGGATACGAATACAGCATCTGGCGCACATGACTTTGTTATACCGGACGGGTTTTGAAGCCGTCGCTAACTTCTTCTTTCACATTACGCCCAATCTTCGAGATTCTGAAGATCTCGGCACCTCTTTTTTGACGCTTTTCGGTACAGAAAACTCAATCCAGCATGAGTTTCATCAACAGATCTGCCAGAAACTCTCCCTCAGACGAGATGCATCAAAAACAGCCCAGATCTGTGGGGCCAGTATGCCACCATGGGACCACAAGGTGTCAATCATGAAATCTTGTCCCCAGAGTTGCATAATAAGACATGTTCCCCACGCTCGCATGAGAAAACGCCAGAATCCGACTTGCGAATCGTCATTCTTTCTGATGGAATAGAAGGCCATAAGGCGCCATGTAATGTTACAGGCAGACTGTGCCGAGGCCTGTCGGATACAGGTTCTTCTTTTTTACACTTGTCTTTAAATTGGTCAGTGGTTGAAATCAGCAACCTCTTTGCATGCTACCTAGATACCCAAATGAAACTCAATATTCTGAACCAAATACCACTATCTATCTATCCTAGCTATCCCCAGTCATTCAACCCTGGCAACCCATGACTCAAAATCGATAACAGTGGCATGACCATCTGCCCACATTGAACAACCCCTGTAATCGGGGTGCGCCGCCGATCTTTCTTTTGCGGGGTGCTCAAGGGACTCGCTGTGGCTAGTGAACTCTATCCTTGAAAAGGTATCTCATCACACGTCGTCACGACATCAAGTTCAAGACCCAATCGCAATTATATTCAGTACCTATCGACATAGAAACTGCCTATGGCGCAAGTGTTGGTTCTAATTGCCCTTGGGCGAAGCAAGGAAGACATCGCGTAGTGCTACCTTTACCAGGCATAGATCCCTGCCCCAAGTTCATCTTTAGCCTTCCCCAGATTTTAGTTCAGCTGATTCTCTAATTCTCTCAGCTGGAGCAAGAAGTGCTTTTCCTCGGATCGGTTCAGCTTCCCCCACCCATCTCACGTCCTTGGACCTGACCTATTTCCGAACCGAGCTATTCAACTTGTAGGCCAGATGTTGGCCTGCCCTGCTTCAACATGGGTCTATGAGAAGGATGACTGGTGACTGACGTCTGCAGGTTGGTCCTGTGTGACAGGGCTTCATGTAACATCAATACCAAGCATTCTGATGTATCACTAAATACTCTAGTTAAGAATATATGCACTAATATAAACAGAAAAGTGTTTGTGCTACTGTCCGTCTGTATCCGCTTCGCTGCGCTTTTTCGTTTACGTCGTTTCGTTTCTCATGCATCAAGTTATATCCTATCCTGTTTCTCCTTGTCCAATGACGAGGGACCGAACATGGATTCCTTTGTCCTCAAACAAATCCCTCAGAGACCAGTTCAATGGCCATACCTATCCATCTTCTACATGCCTTGCTTAATGTTGAATATATCCCCCGTCGTATACGCGTCCACCGGCGGCACCTCCGCTTGCTATATCGACGTCTCTACATCGCCGACGCAGCCATTGTGTTGATGGTGGGCTTGGATGTTAATCTTGATGGCTGCTCTTCCTCACCACTGCCATCTGGAGACTCCTGCAAGGCTACGTTGCCCTGGATTCGTCTCTTGGCAGCTCTCTTGTCCGCTTCCGTGATGTTCTCTGCCTTCTTTCGCATATCAGGAGTCCACTGGGGCTCACTAGGCGTGTGGCCGACAGACATGCCAACTCGGACCTTTACGGGGAATTAGTAACTGTGCAACTCACGAATGTGAATTACTTACCAGGGTTTCAAGTGCGTCCTTGCCATTGTCGATAAGATCATCGTCAAACACCATTCGTCCAGGTTCAAAAAGCAGCAGGATCGTGCTGCCACCAAACTTAAAGTACCCAAGCTCTTCTGCTCGGTGGACTCTATCGCCCTCCTTGCGGGTAATGACAGTGCTGCCTACCATCATTGCACCGACGCAAATAACCATGACGCGTCCGTGGTGTTCACTGTCAATTGGCACGAGAACTCTCACGTTCTCTCCGTAAACGTCCAGAGCCGATCGAATAGCCATGGGGTTCACTGTATAGTATTCACCCTCGATTGTCTTGGGCTTGCCCATGACACCATCCACAGGGATGTGGAAGCGATGATAATCCTGAGGAGCCAGTCGGAAGATACCCAGAGCTCCGCCCTCAAACCGGGACACATCCTCGGGGTATGCGTCGCCGAGAAGCCTCTTCATGTTAAACTCGCGACCCTTAACCCAAATCTTGGTGGCAACTGTGATAGAGTTAAAGACGACGCTCCGACAATCAGCTGGTGAGACAATAATGTGGGGGTTGTCGGGCGCAGAGCATGGTCGGGCGCCAGGCTTCAGGGCGCGGTAGAAGAACTCATTGAAGTTGTTGAACTCCTCCAACGGCAACAGAACTTCCGACATGTCGAGACCATGGAAAGCAATGAACTTTTCAATCTCATCCTTAGATGCAGGATCGTCAAACTTCTTACCCTGCTTGATACTCAGATTTTTGAGTAGTTTTCGGACTGTAGCCTTGTCAGTAATGCTGGGTTTCCAGGCGAGCAGTCTGCTTACTTCGTTTGTTCTCCATATCTCGAGATTTGAGTCCCTTATACAGCAGACGAATGCCGAGTCTTACATAAACACTCATCTTCTCCTCGTTGATCTGCCCTGTGAGACGATCTTGCACAAGAATATTGGCCGAGTTGGCACCCAGCTTGTAACCACCGTAAGAGATCTTGGTAATGACCTTCGAATACCACTTGCGCTGCGCCTGGCTGGCTGTGACAAATCCACCCACTAGGACGCTGTTGACTTGCCTCCAGTCTTGGCTTGCGCATGTCGCAATGTGGGTGATGATGTCAGCGTCCTTGCGCTTGTTGAGTCGCGGCTGGTGACAGATAGGGCATTCTCGGATCTCTACGACGTGCTCTTCAGAACGGTCATCACTGCTGTCGGACTTGTCGAGGGGATCGCCCTCCTCATCTGCAGGTGTCTTCAAAGTGGGTACATTTGAGATGGGAGTCTGAGTTCCCGACGTCGAGTCGAGTTCTAGAACGCTGGGGGTCTCTGAGCCACCGTTGTTGTGTCCATGACCGGGCACGTGCAGGAGATTCTTCATATCGGGCACCAAACCCTTTAGTTTATCTGCAGCAGTGCCTGAGGATCGCCTTCGTCCTTCCAGTTGGTCCTCCAGGCAAATGACGCACTCATCCATAGTAAGCTCCCAATTCTCATCGTTATCAGCATCACGGTGGGGGAATCGCTTGAAAAAGCCGTCGATGGTATTCTCGGTAAGCGTAGAACCCAGAGACTCGAGCATTGTTGTGAGCTCGATTCTGCTGATGCGACCACTCTCGTCGGCATCATATTGCCGAAGCATGGCTCGCCAGAACTGTTGTCGGAGGGCATCATATGGCATATACTTCGCACGGAGGTATAGAACGGGGTTGTGCTTCTTCTCCCACTTTTCGGTGTTCTTCATCTTCAGGGGAACGCTATACTCATAAAAGTCGGCATCTCCGCTGTCCTGGTTGTTAGAGTCAGGGTCAGAACCAGTATTGGCGAGGACATCCGCGGGTGCCAGCTTGTTAGGATCGGGTGCTGAGGTGGGAGCAGGGGTAGGAGTCGCTGATGCCATGCTCGTGTTGGAGGCGTGCTTGCTCAGTGGAGGACGAATCATCTTGCTGATGCTGGAGGAAGAGTTGGATCGTGACATGGCGAGCTTCTTGAATCGCGATCGTGAAGGAAGCGGTTCAGCCTGTGCAGGGACTTGGAGATCATAGAGTCCGGTTTCGGGGTTTGCTTTGGGGGCTCTCTCGATCAATTGGTGAATTGGAAGATCGCACGAAGCAATGAAATCGTTGCCGGAGTATTTATCGTGGTCGATGACAGTAAAAGCAAAGGAGTATTGCTGCTCATGACTTTGGATATGGAACAGCATCTTTTCGTTATAAACGGGGTTGAGTTCATGACGAATGCGTCGAGTTCGGTATGTTTTCTTGCCGAGGGATGCGACAACGAAAGGGTCCATATCGAAGCTTGTGCGTGTAAGGTTGGATTCGGGAGGCAGGTCTGTGATCTTAACGACCTCAAGGTAGATGATTCCAACAACGTCAGAGCCACTGCTGGCAAAGGCATAAGGGTTGTTGCGTCTCCTCTTCTTCAGTCCTCGGATTCGAAGTCGGCGCTTGCGCTTGGTAGCATCTTGTTCACCTTCGTCCTCATCACCCTCATCAGAGTCGTCATCATCGAAATCGTCATCGTCATCGTCACTAGGGCTATCCTGAGGGTTGGGGGCGGATTGGGAACCTGAACCTGTGGGGGCCAGGTTCGGTGTCATCGAGGGTGTTACGTTTCGAGAGCCAGCGGGGGCGGTTCCCACAAGGGCTTGGAACTTTTCGAGGATTTGCTGTGGTGTCGCTGACGGGTTCGTCGAGTCGAAGAGGGAAAACTGTAACTGTACTTCACCAGAGACAACACTCGTCTTCTTGCCGGGACGCTTGCTCTTGAGACGGTACCAGGTAGGTTCCTGTTCCGCCTTGTCGTTGTTGAAGATCTCTTCGAGAGCGAGATCGAACTCGCCCATGTAATCTTTTCCAAAACGGTCTTTGTCCCAGCAGATGACATCCAGGACCAAGTTCTGAACAGAGGTGAGGGGAATTTCCTCGGTCACGTTCCACTCCGGGTTGAGAGTCTTGGGGACATCGTTGGTTACGATTCGAGAGTCGCCGCTAGAGAGAACGAGGTACTGAAGGTTGACTGTCAGCATTGGGGACACGGTGTTGAGAGAGGAACTTACAGGATCGGATGTCCCGCTTCGATCCTTGGCTGCAAGGTCTTTTCCCTGGCAAGATGTTAGCAGAAGTCAGTTGGAATGAATTCACACTCGGGTATGCTCTCTTTGCTTGCCGCTGCGCCGATTAGACCGGGCAGAGAGCGATGATGGCTGTAGCCAGCTCGTATAAAAGGGCGTGAAGTGCATAAGCACCAAGGGACAATCAATATACAGTACCTTTAAAATATGAACTCTAAGGGCCAGACTATTTCCAGCGTCCCTCGAAGGGCTCGTGCTATCATTTTTCGAGCGCATGGGAGGACTGTTGCTGCGGTTGTTTTTGGTTCTTCCGTTGGTGTTGCTGACGGAGTGTATGGTTGTGGAGGAGGAAGAGGAGGATCGAGAGGTCGATTTGAGCCGTGTTGGGATGATGCGCACCATGACGAAGAAAGGGCCTTGGCTCGGCCGGACTGGGGCTCCAACAGCTGGAGCTCCCTGTCACACACAGCACCGCAGTCTCAAAAGTTATGGAGGGTGATAGATCGATCGACAGCGGGGGTGTTGGAGCTGCACAATACCTAGGTCCTGGGCCAGAAGGGTGTGGTGCGTCCAGGCGTCTCAGGCGCTCAGCTCAGGCGGAATTCCAGGTGATGACACCCACAAAGTGTCCTGCAAAAGGCGTCCCAAGGGGTGAGGTCAAGGTTGATTCCGCTTGTAGCTTTGGAGGGTGCAGGCCGTAGTGGGATTGGTGGAGATGCTTGATAGGGCGGGGAACGAACAACCAAAAGTGACGTAGTGAAAACCAGGAACAGATTTGCCCTATTTCAACTTTGCTGTCTCGAGTAGATATCCCTCTCAGATTAGTCTGTAAGAATTTTAAGAATGTTGTCACCCGTTTCAGAGCTTATTATCGCGGTTTATCGTTTCAGATATGTACGGTTTGCTCGCTTCCACACATCCAGTAAACTTCAGCTCAGCTCTCAAGTAGAAAATTGTCGGGTTGGTGGCATGAATGAAACCCGTTCTCAACGCCCCCCCTTTTTTTTTTAAACGGTGTTATAAGTCGTCGTGTCGGCTCGTGGCTTAGATTGGCTGCTTCATTCGATATACGCCGTGACCATTCCCTCTGTATTTTCTTCCTTCTCTTCTTTTCTTTTCGCCCTATTGCTCTTCAATGATTGCTCGGCTCGTATTCCAGATTCGGTCTCTGACGACTGCCCAGGCCAAGCCCCGGTATCAAATGTCAGCGCCGCCGTCTGAGCCGTGAATGTGGGACAAGGAACGCGAGAGGATCGGTCTGTGATCGGTCGGTGGAGTACTATGATGACAGTATATATTGGTTGGTGGTGGTGGGAGGATAGACAGAAGTGAGTTTGTTGATGGTTGAGTGTAGAGGCACGTGAGGCAGAATATAATGAGAAGTAAGAAGAGGAGAAGCGATTCGAATTAAATCCAGCTCGGTAATAAAAGAAACGAGACGAGAGGTTGAATTAAACAAGATGAGGTACGAGAACTCAGGAGTGGCCGTGATACTAAATCAAGTATCATCCATGGAGAAAACAATTGGACTTTCCCTGTTAGGTTTGTTTTCTTTCTCTCTCTCTCTCTCTCTCTCTCTCTCTCTCTCCTCTGCTTCGCCTTCTAATATCGTCTTATGTCTCGCGAAACAGGTAGAACTCAGGAGTAAGAAGAACAAGAAAAGAAACAAAACAGAAGATGCCGAAAAAGGGAAATGGTCCTTGTTTTAATGCTATACAGTCGAGAATAAGCTCACTCCTTGTGTTTCTTCTGCTCAGGGCAGCTTTCCATCCTTCACAATCCAATGTCTGCCTTAGTACATACTACCTATCCATGGTGCCTCCACTAGGACCCCCAAATAAGTCAGGGCTGGTCCTGTCCCTTAGGTACAGTAGCCGGAGTAGCCTCTAGACTCCAGATTTCAGGACTAGGCCACTAGAGCCATCCCATGAATAGCCTTGGGGCGCCTTTTTTGCCGTGCCGATTCCGTGACTAGGGGACACGTATTCGACCATACATACCTCACCATCTCTCGACCTGGGTTAGTACTAGTTACCTATGTATTGTAGTTGACTAAATGAATGAACCCGAATTTGATTGAGCTAATAAAAGGTACGTTGCCTTGAGTTATCTCATCTCAACTCGTGTGGTTGGCTAAAGCAAAACTGAAGAAAATGCCTCTTACATACCGATACATCTTGACCTGGCAGAAGGCAGTAGTACTGTATCTGATCTGACTTTACCTTATCCGCTAGGTATTGTTTATTAGCCTCTTTTCCAGAGCTTCGTAAGTATATACGAGAGAGTTCTACCTCGCGCTAAGGTTGCATATGCTCTCGTGTTAAATTCCTTCCATGACATCCAACACAATGCATCCAAATCCCCTCTTCTCGGTTCTTTTCAGAATAGGCAACTCGGTCTCGACTCTTGGCTCCAGTATTAATGGTGCCGATTGTCCGTGAACCTGCCAGATCCGAGTCATCATGTCATAGCTTGGCCTTGATACAATACTGAACTAGGTACTTACACTCTCAACGTTTGGATTGTCGATCAAGATTTCTTAATATGAGGTACTTTATTAACAACTCTGCCACCGACAAAGAGTTCACAAACAGCATAATTGCCCACCTGACTCAATAAGTCCCGGCTCTGGCTTATTATGTATGTCGGAGGCTAAACCAACAACGGAACATCCACCAATTTATTTCCATCACCGCTCAGATACGGACAATTAATCTCTGTTGTTCCTCCGTCACCGCTTCTTTTCTTCTTTTGGTCGTATTCTATCTATTTCTTTGCATGTGATCAAGGCCATCAATCATGCTCCGCTCTTGGCCTCTGCCCCCCAAGTTACGACCGAAATACCTTGCCCTTCTTGATTTGGTCATGTGCTTCAAGCTCTGTGAGATACGGTACCTTACCTTATAATAAAGGTGTCGCCTCTAAATGCCAGGTGGTAGGCAGGTATATCAATTCCCCAACGCAAGGTAACCAACCAGCCACTTAAACCTCCAGTCAGCACACAACGTTCAATTCCTTTTAGCAATAAGCAGCACAAGTCACAAATCATCCCGGCGTCACTGGAATGGTTCAAACCCGCCCTCATTTAACAACCTAGACAACCTCCAGACCCTTGTCTCTATTCTAATTATCCCCCAGGGCTGAGATCCTGAGACAACGCCACAAGCCACCAAACCCCTCTCCTCATCCCCCCTCAGCTCAATGTCATGTCCAGCCCTCATCCTACGCTGGGAGGATCGATTCTGTCAAAATGCGTCGATATCTCTCATGACGTCGCAGCTATTTCCCTGGAATGGTTTTAAGCCACTCCATCTCCAGTTGGGTCAACTGTGCTCTCTTAAGCTTCCGAACGCCTCAGTTGAAGCTCTCCACTGCCTAATGTTTCGCATCGGTACATATCTGCAAACTGGATCATGGTCTCAGTTGATCCCTACTGGGACAAACTCAACGCCTTCCTATGGTTTTGCGGACATGCATGTGAAAGTTTTAGCAGATAAAGGTCATCGTTTCCTTCTGCAACGCTACGCTAAGGTATGATTCCTTCACTTCCAAATCCACACCTTGACCGCTCAATTCCTACATACATGCGTTTCTCATATCACATCAATGCGGTCAACTCAAAACAAATATATAATCAAGAGAAGGCAGAAATAGGGCATTGTCCTTCATGAACGCCATACTCTCAAACAGCTGGGCACGACCTCGCAGATGCCCCCCTCTCTAGTTGTTTTAAAACGTTCACGGCATCTGCAAAAAGAATGTTTCCTCCGCCCAGACAATCGTTTTCCAACATCTCCTTCACCAGACTTACAACCTTTTGGGCCCCATTGCGGTGATTCTGAGCTTGCAACTCGGACGGCTCCAGGTCCGCAACTGTCAATATCCACTGCTTTGGAGCTTTTGGCAAACCTTTCGTATTGTCCTTGTCTTGTTTATCCTCAGTACCAAAGGCCCAACATATCAACGAGCAAACGTAAACACCCCAGTAGTCCGAAATATCCGTCCAATGTACTGCTTGTTGCTGGTTGGATTTACCTTTTCTGTCCTCTCCCTGATCGGATGAAGCTTTGAGGTTAAGGAAGATTTTCAAAGCACGGGCAGCAAAAACAGTGGCGATCGCAGCTGTGCTAGATTTGCACCATTCGCCTAGTAACCTCTGGTGTTCTGCAAAGACATTGAAGTCCGTCACCTTCTTGTTGAAAACCCAGCTCTGCCCAGATACTGATAATAGGTAGTAAAGAGGTGTGTAGTGAAGGGCCAGGTAGGTCCTAGCAACTGCCGAGTCAGGAAATACTCTCAACATAAGCATTCTCTCCGACTCAAAGTTCAGTGCACCATCCATCAGGCCAACGTGTGCTGGGTTCTGACGGCGCGAAATGAATAATGAACATGCTGCAAGCAAGATTGCTGCGTCAAAGGCAGGCAGAGATGCTACATCAGTGGCAGAGAGTGTCCTCAAGTTGATGCTTGATATGGTTTTCGGGTCCTTTCTTGTCCGTAGTCGTGTCCATGTTTGAGGATCAAGTGCTTCCCAAGATTTCGTTGTTATTGTTGTGAGTGGAATAGAAAGAGTGTCTGGAGCAGTGTAGTCCAGGCCAATGGCAGAAACATACGGTCGTTGATGATACCGTGAACTGTGGACATCCAGGATGAAGCAGGCAGCTAGCAGTCGTCGTTGAGTTTCTGCAGCAACCCAGATTTTCCAAGCTGACTGACTTTGGGGCGAAGAGCCAGAAGAAGATTCATGGTGATAATTAAAGACCTATCGGGAGTTGAGCCAGGTATTCGAAGGGGGGGTATGAGGTCGAAAAGAAAGACATGATATTTAAATTTTTTCCGATAAAAGAGAAAGATAAATAATAGAAGAAGGAAAGAAGAAGAAGAGAACGGAAGTAATAAAGAAATAAAGAGAGTAATAATCAAGAGAAATCACGCGGACTAACCCTGTGGTAAAGTGTAGTGAACCGGGCAGAGGGCTGATGTGAGTGTGGCTTTCTACCACGAAACCGAGCGTAATACTCGCAAAGTGCAATAGTTTGCTGCACTGGTATTGACCACTTTTCAGCTTGTGTAAACTAAGTGTATCAGCACCGGTCGGTTGTCGGCTGCTCCTTTGGCGAGCTCCTGTTCTCTCAACTCACCACTTTTGACTTTTGCCAGGCGTATGCATGAAGCTGAGCTCCCTTCATGCGGTCATCCGCGTTAGGGATGTACTGCGTCGCCAGAGCAGCCATGGCGCATTGGAGTACCTGTACGTGCTCTGTCTCCTCCTCGGGTACATCCTCATAAGTGTGCTTATGTATGATGGGGCTCTTGGGGTGGACATGCTCCCAGTAGGTTTCTAAGTACATCGGAATTGAGTCTCTCGTTGCTGCAGGGAGAGATAGGGGCATCAAATCAGGAGTATTCAATAAGCTACCATCCGAAGGCCCAGAGCTACATGCCCCCAATCCGAAAACTCCATCTGATGTTGGCAGCGAGGAGACAGCTACTAAAGTCTCAGATTGAGCGACAGCTAATGAGGGTGACATGCTACGAACTGTAGGAATAGGTATCTGATTGGTAGTGCTGAAAGAAGGGCCGTCGGAGTATCCAGGTAATGCAAGATCCATATCGCCAAAGACAGAAGGATACGCTTGTGGAGGAGTATCGGTATATGAATACGTGCCAGGGTATGTGTTGCTGTCCAGACTGGCAGTGATGTCATTTGCAGTAGTTGGGTAAGCTGGAGTTGCGGTCATCCAAGACCCGTTCGTTGTTGGCACGGAGAACTGTGAGCGCCTTGTGTTGTCCGGGGGAGTCGAGAATGTGCTTGTAGGAGCTGATGAAGACATTGAGCTTTCAGGCCAGCCAAGATCCGGGGGCGCTTCCTCGGGAATGGATGGTATGATGGACATGTCGGACATGTTTCTTGGTTCCGAATAGTTTGCTACCAAACTTTCGTTCGTTGGTAGTGTATGGAGTACATAGTTGCTTGGCCCGATGGAGTAGTTGTCTGGGGAATTGTTCACGGTTGGCGGCGGATTGTAGGCCCGATGAGGAGCAGATGTCGATGCCACTGATGGCCATGGACCGACCATAGACGAGCTGCTGTTTGCGATTACTGCTCGAGGGTGTCTATAAACTTCAGGCATCTTGAGTCCTGGTTCTGGTCCAGAGCCTGGAGGGGGCAAGCTGGGTGTTTTCGGGCTGCCTTGACGGTTATGTTTCGGGTCTTTAATATCTTGACCATCTTGTTCACTACTCTTGTTAGCCTCGAAGCTCTCCGGGTGCCATTATCCCAACGTACTGTCTTTGGATATGACGGTCGAGGAGGTCCTTGCGATGGAAAGTCTTATTACAGTTTTCGACTGGGCAGAATAGATCCGGAGCTGAGTGACTGAGTTGATGGCGTCTGTATCCATTGTTAGAAACCTTTCAGCTTCGAGGAAGACCACAAACCTTAAGTGCTCTGCCCGAGAGAAAGTCTGGGAAAGTTAGATGTGAAGATCGTAGAGAAAGAAGAACATACCTTGGGGCACTGGTTGCAATTGTGAACCGGGACACCTTTCTTCGCCTTACTAATCTTTCTGGTTATAGGAGTCAACTTGACGTGTGCCTCTCCAGTGGCTGCCCCGGTGAAGGGCCTCATCGGAGTGTGAGATGATGGGCCAAGCTGGTAGGAGAGTTCGTTGGAGTCGACACTTGCGTTGCTACGGCGTCGGCTAGTCATGTTGATATTGGGCTTCGGTGACGATGGGTGATCATCGAGAGAAGGTTTCATGAATGGGACAGGAATATCAGACCTGTTGTTATGGGGGGAAGAGGGTGGTGGATGTTTTAATGCAGTAGCATGGCTGTGGGTAGAGGGTGGTCTTGCAGTCAAATCGACGGAACGGGTTCCGGAACTTGAATCGACGTGTTCATCGTCGGTATTCATTATATTCTTGAGACTAGCCATGGCCCAGAGTCGAGTACAGAAGCACAAATCAAAAGAGGCAGTGAGTCCGGAGAATTGTAGATGGACAAGCCAAACTTAGTAAGACACAGCCCCCAGGGAGGCGTATGAACAAGTCCCGGCAGATGGGACGTTTTAGGCTCATATAAAGAAGGTGGGCGATGAGGGTATAGAACAGCAAGCGGGAGTAATAGTGGGGGAGTTGGTGTAGAATTGAAGCAAAGATCACAGGCGGGAAGAGGTGCAGACGGCTAAGGCTGGCGAATAGAGCAAGCCCAGTGTTTAGCAGGGATGCAGATGTGAATATGGGGCTCAGTGCAAGTGAGATATTTACTCTTGGTACAAAGATAGGAACCAGGAGAGACATTGCTGGGTAGACCTGGGCAGGATTGTTTGAGAGAGTGTTAGAACATGGCTGCATGGGGATGTCGATGTGATTGACCCAAGGTTGAAGACAACCCTGCGAGCTGAGTATGGGGCGCAGGACAGGGGAGTTGATGCATGGATGGAAACATGGATATGGTCAAGATTAGATGCTTTGAAGGGGGTGATGTGGAGGGGAAAATGAGAGATGCACTTGATGCAAGGTACTTGTCTGCTTCTTGATTACCGTATGTAGTGTTTGAAGCGTCCTCGACACCAAAAGGTTGGGACATGGGGAGTCCATCCCATTGTTTGGTTTGGCTTGTCCATGTGCCACCCTCTCACATCGACCCTTGTCGCATGCTTGCCGCTCCCTGTTCGTCGAGAATGCGACAAGTGGCGGGACGGGGCCGCAAGCGCCATCTAAGCCTTCAAGGAACGGTACCTGATCGAGCAACTAGCGCCCAGGTGTGGTACGGTACCAAAAAGACACTATTCATCCCCCGACCGATCCGACGGCTTGCGGGTGGTAGCTCGCGCTTAGACACAGTCGGCGCAGACCTGTCCAATGCTTTGTAAAGAGAGACAGAATGGCGGCGATGATCAGTAAGAATGGTGGCATTGAGAAAAGGGAATAATGTTGCACATGAAAGAATCCAAAAATACCAGCACGGGAACAGCAACACAGAGGCGTAGAAATTTCGAACTGGAACTATGGGAAGCTCGGGCACTAGGTTTAAAATTGATTGGAGCTCCAGTTTCACAGGAAGCTAAAGCAATGCATCTGCATCTGTACTATATCTGAGCACGAGACATCGTGGGCACAAGCGTGGGCTTTGTCGGGCGGGTATGGCGTCAAGGCGCCTGTTGGTGGCTGCTCTAGAAGCTAGAACCGATCATGGCTTGATGTCTCCAGAATGACAACAGACATGGCATCGCGCATTTGGAATGGGTGTGATTGTCTGACAGGGATCGGCAACGATGCGTACGTAGATGATAGGAGAGGGAAAAGATTCCATTGAAGAGGCTGTGTCTAGAATGGTTAAGTCGAAGAAAATGAGCTGGGGAGACAAGGAAAGGCGGCCGACAGGTACTTCGGGAGGTACTGTACTGTACCTTTCAGTAGGTACAGGCAAGGTAGCTCTTGCTTGCATCAGGCAGTGACAGGTACCGGCTTACCTAAGAGCTTGGCCCAAGGTACTGAGTTGGTAAGCATTCCCATGAGTCTGGTCCTGATATTACTGATATATCACCTAAGTATAGTACCTATTAAGTTGATTGACACTGCTTTTAGATGGTGTTTTTAAAACTTTTCTATGTAATTCCTTCCATCACTCCGATTCTGAAGCAACCCGTCTCTGGGAATCCTGGATCAGTCTAACCTTACAAGTGCTTATCTCAAGGGCATGGCCCGACCAGCCTCATAGGGCCCGCGCCGTTACAACGCTGTCCATTGTCCATTGTCCATGGTCCACATGGATTAGGTCGGTCGATATGTTAGGTTTGGTCAAAGCTTTTTAACCGAGTTTTCAACATCACCCGCATTCAAGCCGAATCGCATACTGATCCCAATACCAGTATCCCGTTCTCATGACAGGCGTTTGATTGAAACATTACTTGGAATGTTGGATCCTTTCCCCTGGTAGCGTCAATTTGTATCCCTGTATGTCGTACAAGGGTAATATTAGCCCAGCCTTGCTGGGCGCTAGGATAACCAAACAAAAGTCCAGGGCAGACACACCACAGCTCAGCCACTGGAGGGCTGATTGGTCAATGATTCATGATGATTTGAGGTGACCTATTTTTACCTCCTTGGCTGCGCCTGTTGGGTCCTACTTGTCCAGTGTGATGCGCTAGCTCCAGCAGAAAGTGAGCATCGTCATGATAATGCTTGTTGTGATCGACAAATTAATTAATCAGAGACAAGGCATTCTTCAATTTTCAGATCGACGAGTCAATTACTGCGACGCCTTGCGGCTCATTGACGCATAAACTACCTGTTGACTTATCGAATATTAATCTTATTCTGAGATGGGAACAAACCGTTGTGCTGTTCCCGAATAAAAGGATATGAGATGTGGGGCCGGACCGTTCTACGTTCCACGCTGTTTCTCCCCGCCTTTTGGCTGGAAATGGAAATAGGAAATATTAGTTAACGTCCACGGGACTCCACGACGCCAGCTACCTTACCTTATTCAAGGATTGTGCTTGTTTCCCAAAATTAGATCGTCGCATCTTGTTGTCTACCATATGTCATTCGCATACTAAGTCTAGTATAAACGACCTTTTTCGGATTTTGAGGCCAAGACTCTGTAGGATTCGGCCCGCACGGAGAATACTCCTTAAAAGAAGTCCTCCACAGAACTTGTAGAACTGTTTGTTGCAACCACAAATTCATATCTGGGGCACATGGGAAAAGCCCCCGGCGCTTGGATCCCGACTATTTTTGTATTTAGAGGCTCTTTTGGACCAATACACTGACAAGAAGAAGCGGCTTTTCCCAATGCAGATCTTGCACGAATTCTACCTTGTTTCTGTAGCCAAGGTCTCGCTAAGATGCTACATGAACTCATCCCGTCACTACCTTAGGTACGTCGTAGATATGCCCATGTTGACAACTAGGTTTTCAGCACCGATGCATGTCTGGTCTGATTCGCATGTGCTCCTCTGGAAGTGGAAGCAGATCTACACATGGGGACACGCCCCTTGACTTGGCACCTGTTGCCTGTCACTTACCACATGCTTTCAACTTTGTATACACCGCAATTTGAGTATATGAACTAGGTAGTGGCCCATTCGAGCACTGGCCGAATGAATATTCATGACCATTGTGGGGGTCATCTCCATTCGGACGTTTATCCGCGCACCCTTGATCGTATCATTTACCTATCACAACCTGGTACGAACCATTGACATTTTCGACATCAGCATTTGCAATCAGGTTTCTCCTGTACATATTGGGCGACTGCTTTCTCCATCTCATTGCAAGGAGTGAAGAGATTCCTGTTGCCTAATGTCGATCGTTCAGGCCGAGGCAGACAGGCTGTTGCTGACTGTGCGATCGACAAATTCCACATATCCCCTCCAACTCCAATTTACCGCCCTTATCATGATGAAGTGGTCTCATCTGTTGAAACGTTACTTCCCATCATTCGGTGCTGCAGTAATCATCAGACTGAGCTCAATTGACAGTATAGCCGCCTAGGCGCCTAAGCGCAGGCGCCCCAGATCGTCTGCGCCATCCGAAAAGCTACCTAGTTACCCTGAAAAGATTTGGCTAATGATTTGCTCCGATATTTCAGCCTCATCGCGGGGGCCATGCATATTGGCTTATTTCAGTGTACGACAATAGCTATCATGTCAGCAACGAGGGGCTCGAAATAAACTCCCGAACCAAAGGATTGTACCTGCAGAGACGCAGCCCGTAACAAGGTGGTCCTAAGGATGAGAGAATGTCACAAAAGTGATACTATCGAAACAAGTGAACTGTTCAATTATACTCGTCGGATTACTTCGCCCAACTGTCGTACAATCCAGCAACTACCTCAGACAAGAAGTATCTGCGCTCAATAGTGCGCCGAGGTTACACCATGGTCGCGAAAACATTCGATACATAAAACAAGCCAGAACGCCTTGTATACCGGCCCTGTATTAAGGCGCACAGCCGAATACGGATTAAAATAATAATCCCAAGTCCATTACACAAACATATGTTGTCCCTGTCGTGGTGGCCCTGCCTCCTCTTCCTGCTGGACAATTTTAACCAATCTCCCACATTTGCAATCTGCATGACCATGCAGTTTCATTTATAGCTTCGAAGGAGCGGCTGCAGCTGCAACTGCGGTTGGAGTGTTTGACGAGTCCTTTGGTGATTTTGCGTGTGTATCACTCTCTTCGGACTCATCGTCACTGGGAGGTCGGCTACTATCGGTGACATTGCCTCGGCTCTTGGTCATCTGGACGGTCGTTAGCTTAAGGTGGAAACTGGTGCATGCCCACACTCACCCATCCTCGAACACCACCGACAAGACCGAGAGCGTAGCCAGTGATGAACTCTTTGGGTGTACCAGAAGCACCTGGCGAACGTAGTGCTTCTGAGCTGCCTGCACTATTAAATCGGGCGGGGCTCTGGGGGCGGCTAGTAGGCCAGAACTGCTTGAGCTCACGACCGAGTTCTTGACCAGTAGTGGTCCAGTTGTTTGTGATGTTTTCCCGCAGGTCCTGAACATGTCGCTTCAGATCCAGCTCGTTCTTCTTGAGCCAGCTCACATTGAGCTCCTGGCGGGAAGTACCGCGCTTGAACTGCCGGGCAATGTACTTCTCGTAGTCGCGAACGATTCTGTGGGGTGTTAGAATGTTGGATAGCAGGGGTGCTCGCTAGCATACCTTGTGATGAGACCAGTTGTGCTGACACCTTCTGTTCGCTGTGTGACAAGGAACTTGCCAGCAGCCTTGATAGGCTGGTAGATGTCATCGCCCTCGTCCGCGCCATAAGGAAGATCATCGTGAGCGACATAGTCCAGCTTGTTCTCGTCGAGAAATTCGGGGGTAACAATCCATGGGCAATCCTCGATTACTTCATCGACCCATTTGCAGTGGCGGAGAGTTTCGGCGCGCTCAGCGGCAGACATCACAGTCAAACCTTTGCGCTTGTGTGTTTCGTGGTCGCCTGTGACTCCAACGACGAGCGTTGTGTCAGGAAAGGCCTTCTTGGCCTGCTCGAGTTGTCGCATGTGGCTAAAGAGTGGTTAGCAAACAGCTCAGTTTCGAGAAGTCGGTTCTTTGACTTACCCAAGATGGAAGAGATCAAACACGCCATCAGCGTATACACGAACAGGTCGGCCAACAGGAGGTGGGTTCGTCTTGTACCCACCAGCAGGATCCTGGAGCTTGCCAATGGGAGGAGGCGGCATGGCCTCAATTCTTCGCTGCTCCTCTTCGTCAAGCTCCCTCAGAGAAGGCTTGCGACCCTTGCGACCGACTCGTTCAGCAATGTCGATGCTGGCTTCTGTCGTGTCGCTTGGCTCGCCAGGATCTAGGGCATGGTCAGCGGCCGTCTCGAGGACACGATCCGAGCTGGAGCGCTGTCTCTTAGGAATTGGGCCTCCAACAGCTGATCCGCGGCTGTGGAGTCGTCCCGACTCAGCGGCTGTTGTGTCTCCTTCCTCACCAGAGGCATCACGAGAGGATGTCTGGATGCCATTGTCACCAAGGTCAGCGGCCGACTCGGCGCGAAGGGAGTTCCTCTTGCGCTTCCCGCCCTGGGATGAGCTCGATGGCGAAGACATGGCTGATAGATAAGACTGGCACTGTTGGGAAGATGACGTGGCTTCGGGGTCGGGTCGGGTTGTGGGAGAGGATGAGAGACCTCAGGAGTAGGGGCCTAGGTAAGTATGGTCTTATGTGCGTGCTGAGGAGCGAGACTGGGAAGCGACCTGGAACTCCTGTAGCAGTAGGTAGTTTATTAACCTGGAGGAAAACGGTTAAGGCTACCGAAGCAGTTCCACGTTGACGCGAAAAAAACCGGGTCTTGAATTGGGTCTGGACTTTCTCCAAAGCTGATTGGGTTTGGGGCGTAGGATTCCCTGTAAAAATCTGAGGTTCCCAAACTTGGCTCGCCTTGCAACAGCACTTTATATGCAAGACTCTGAGGATACCGTCATCGGAGGCGATATATGATGATGATTGATTGATAAGGTAAAGAGCAGAAACAAGAAACAAGGCCTAATGCATTGATCAAGGCTGGGACTGAGGGATAAGCTGGTATCTACAGATAAGCCAGTGCTTTTTCGTCCTCCCATCTTGAGTTCCCCTATAGCGCTCGATGGAAACGAACGACACCGTCTACCTAAGGTAAGGTAATTAAAAAAGTGGCCCAGCTTGCTCGTGTCAAAAAAGGAGTGTAATCTCAAGACTTAATAGCGCAACTAGCAACTACCGTGGCCATGACACCTTCGATGAGACAGGCAACTGCTCTCGTGACAATGCTTGTTCACTTGTAATTGCGCTCAACATGAACTTTGTGCATCTTAATAACTGTTTTTTGAGCCGAATCGTCGTGTCAAATGTCGATTTCTCAAACGCGATGTGGATTGTGGCGTCATTGCTGTCATCCCTTTAGCTGATCTACATGAAAAGGGGGAAGAAGCTTGTGGAAGAGCTCCCGCGAGCTTACAATGGTCACATGATGACACGCATGAGTGTCAGTCAAGATACTTGTACGGACACTTCAACTGATATTTATCCAAGGTTCCTTATGTTGCTCAACGAATTTAACAAAGCTTGGTCAATGGCCTAAATCAGTCGAACTTCTCCACAAGTCTGACTACCTAGAGATTGCTCCTTGACTCGAGTAATCTTAAAAATGCAGCTTATGGCAAATGCAGCAAGGAGTCCTCAGCATGAGCACATTCACAAATCTGGAACCATTCATTCTATTCAAGCAAAAGCAAGGTCAATATTCTCGCGCAACCTGCTAGACCTAACGTGCGGCAGTCCACTCCTTATAGAACATATAGGTAGATACGCGGACCAAGAAGATGCGTTTGATACTTGGACCAGTTCATCCACTCCAAGGACCTGGAGTTATCCAAGCCCAGGTGATCGTAGCCAAGAATGGAGTTCATACAGTATCCCGAACATTACGAAGTACCAGGCCAACAAAGCAGAGAAATATAGAATTGTTTGTGCACTAATTGGTGCCTCTGTAGACTTTCTTTCCCTCTTCAGGGCCTCTCAAACTCTGTCTGTTTCAAGCTGTAGCTCATGTATATAATTTCGATAGGCCCTTGCCTTTTCGAACCAATAACCCCAAACCAAACAAGTTCCTTGTCTATGACTCAAGTCTTCATTGGTGGTTAGCAAATACCCTAGTCATTAGTACCAAGCCATATCGCCCAGGAACAAGAACCAATCTGACCTTGCTACTTCTCATAACAATGGATATCTTGAACAAGTATTAGCTTTTTAACTTCTAGTCACGAGTAGCACCGCAAAACTTGCCTTGCCCGAGATCACCGAATACTGCTACACTCCCCCTGTTTCGAATAAAACATTTATACTGGGATCTTATCTGGCTGCTATAGCTTTTCCATAGTTAAACAGATGGCCTGCATTCATTGTTCTATTTGGTTCAAATCAAACAGGATGTCATTCACAGCTGTCAAACCTGGACAAGTCCGCCAATCCAATCAACCCGGCTGTAAGACCCTTCGAGTAGGCTTAGGTTAAGCCTTGACTTAATGACGAGAACCATGTTCTTTAATCTCTTCCACTTTATTCTCGATCAGGCAATCACTCGTTTAAACATTTCGAACATGCGAAAAGCTGCGCTTCTCACCATTGCCACCTTTGGCTCGACCTTCGCTGCTCTACAGTTCCACAACCAGTGTGGTGGTGGTGTTTACACTGGAGGCGCCAAATGTCCCTCCGGTTCCATAAGAGTCGAAGCCAGCAAGTGGTACGGGCAATGTATTCCCGATGCCAAAGCTGGTCCCTCTCCCAAGGCTGCTGTCGAGAAGTCCAATGTTGAGCTTCTCGGCTTCGGGTTCCTCGGGTTCCCAGCGGCAGCGGCAATCAAAACGGTGGTGGGAATAACGAGAATGCTTGAGATCTCCGACTTTTATGTCGAAGACTATGGCAAGCTTGTGCGATCCTGTGGTAACTGCAAGAATAACGGCGGTCCCCGGAATGTTGTTATTGACAACGTCGTTGCTGTCAATGGCGGTGTTCTCTGCGGTAGTAAGTGACATCAGAGACATCAGTCCAGCTTGTGACCAAAAGTTTCTTAGTGAATATCAATTATGGCAACACTTGCACCATCTCCAACGCTTGCCGCAAGAACTGCGGCCTTTTCGAGGGTGACTCAGACGGCAGTGAGCCTTCTAAGCATCCTAGTGGACCCGGTGGCGCATCTTGCAAGGCTGACAGCTTCTCCGAGGCTTGCTATTTTAGGTTTTCGATGTGGAAGTCCTCAATGAGACTTGGTGGACGTCAATCTTATGTTGTCATATCACTATAGATTACTATGAATGGGGTTTCCAAAGCCGACCAAGACACATATCTTTGCCTAGAGCGAATGGGATCCAGCAAAACCGTCGTTGAGTCTAGACCAATTGCATTCACTGTGAGTTTATAATGATCAGAGGGTGCATATCTGCCTGTAAAGGCAACACCTACTCAGTTCGAGACAACCAGACCAGCGCTTAAGGTTCAACTCCAAGACATACTCGACTCGACTTGACTTGACGTGGGGTTGTTGTCACGGAAAGCTGTCACCTATTAAGATAGGTACCTAATATCTAATATTGTCTGCCAGTGGCAGCAGCTGTCATACCTTACCTACCTACCAACCTAGGTAGGTAGATCCAATGATGTTGGTTGCCTGGGACCGACTTTTGTTTTTAGGCAACTCTCATCTTTTCTTTCTCCCATCTTTCTTATCCTTCTTCATCGCTTCCTCAACCGACCGCAATATCACCCCCGGGCCTTGCGCCCGGAGGACTTCGCCCCTCAGAAACCTTTTTTGGGCCGCTATCAAGAGATCCTGGTGAGTGATTTACAGTTTCGTTGTTCTTCTCATCTTGCAGTTCTTTTTGTCTGACTGAGAAAATCTGAGCAGTCACGGCAGACGAGAGAGTTCTGCAATGCTGAAAGACTTCGTCAAGCAACACAGCACCCTAGGCGCGCCCATCACGCCTAGGGATGCCCTGTCACGATAATTAGTTTCTGGCGGGAAGGGGTATACGTTCGGGCGTAACGTATGACAACATTTCCTCGCCGTTCGTCGTGTTGCACCCTTCGTTTGGAGGCCCCTCTTCGTGAGGTGCGACGATCGGATCTTCCTTTTTCCATCACTGTCAACGACTCTCACCAGCCTTTTGACCAGTGCAAACCCACGAAGTTTTTCACATTCTCTCTCTCTCTTTCCCATTGCTGGATACTCTCCGCCTGAGGAGTCCCAGAAGTATCAACTCCGAGCCTGTTCAGCCAGTTGGTTAGCCTCGCATCAACACCGACTACCGCAAAGATTGCTTGAACTGCAGGCTGAAACATGCTTGCAGATGATATTTCCCATCAGGTATCCCATGCCTGTAATCATGTGAGTTACCGTTGAGAGAGAAGCATTCTGCGACCTTTTGCCCTGCCTATGTTGACAATTTCTGTCCAGGATACGAAGTTGCTGAGGCTGACTTGAACCGTGTTGAAGCACTAGTATTGCAAATTGCCACTCTCCGCACTTAATCACTCCAACTCCGGGTTCACACACATACTGGCGTCAAGTATTGGTTCTTCGAGACCCAAGATAGCGATCTTCCTCATATGAGCTGCACAGCAACCCAGCAGGAGTTAGGAATCCCATCCGGGTCGAAAGAGCAACCAGGACATGGTCTTTCCGCTTTTACTGATGGACGAGCCTACTTCCAGGCTCTCAAGTCGATCACAGATGATCCGAAGTCCCTCCTGGAACCCATCGCTATGAGCGTATTCAACATGTAGAAACGGCCAAAGAACTGTGCTTTGATATAGTGCAGCCTTTCCTTAAAGGCAACTATCAAAAGATTTTGACTACAGACTGAAATACTTCAACGGCCTGACTGCGTTCCCATATTGTCTCCCGGTCTTGAACAATTACAGGAAGGCTGTAAAGCCTGTTACAGAATTCTTGTTTCGAAAATACCTTCAAATCTGTCACTGACTTCAAAAGCCCGAACAAGTCCCTTCTTAGCTTCAAGAGCATCGAAAAAATCAAATGCAATCGCGTATGGAGGAGGATGTTTCATTTGCTGCATGCCCTACCAAATTGGATGACAAAAGTTTCAAGTGCCAGCCCATCATCGTCAATGGTGCCCAAACCAAAAAGCATAGCTTATCTGGCATTGTTAAGCCCAAAAGCTTGGCAACCGAAAACAAATAGTCCAATCTGAAGTATATTTCAGCCCTCAGCGACCGAAGTATGGTAAATTCGACAATACCAAGCCTCCTCGATAGTCGCCACAAGGCCCTAAAGTTCAGTCTGATAGATCTGCGAGGTGTCATGCTGCAGCGAGGCCAGAGGTTCACTTGTCCCTATGGGGAGACTATGGCTCAAGTAAGGAAACAGAATTGCAGTGACCCAAACGAAGGTCAGTTATGATGTTTTCTTTTGAAACACTTCTGTTGCCAATATATCTAGGGACCATTCTTGATATCAACGATCTAGAAATATCTCTGTGAGATCTCTAGGACGCCTACTTATTCGCCCAACATCGCCAACGCTGGCCAGGGTATCGCCAAGGTACTGACGGCTACTCAACTCCCCATCAAGGCTAGCGAATCTTCGAGTTGCTTGCCTTTCTCTATCAACACAGAAGTTTTGAGTTATGGCATGAAATTGATACCAGACCATCAACTTCTGCAGCTTGAACACGCAGGCCCCGAAATGTACAGGTGATTTGGCTCACGACCTGGTGCATGAATACCGTTTGAACCAGATGTATGACAAGGAAATATTATCGATTCAACCGATGTCATTGAAAGTGTGCTGTTCACCAAACCTACATCCGATGGCAGAACAGTCATTTATTTCAAGAGAGTGAAGATGAGGTTTTGCTTTACGCAGGGCCGGCAAATACTCCAGTTGATCAGATGGAAGCACAGTTTTCCAAGACGTATCGTCAACAAGCTAGCAAATCGACACGGGCGATTCATACAAGGGATTGACTTGTCAACAGTTCCACCCAATGCCAGATTAAGGTATCTACGTCTTGTGCTGCAAATCATGTTGTTAGCCTCAGGCAAAGCTGTCAGGTGCAGTCACTGGTCACATCGAGTGAAACGGATCGCCTTTGATTGAGTCCACGGTATTGTTCAGGTGAAGGTTGGTGTCATATAGTGACAGCTCCTACTGCTTGGGCCTTGCCCTGTCGTTTCTCTTGCGGCCACGGCAGGACATCTCCACGAGCACAAGGATCGCTAGACCATATCACCGGCACAGAAGGCATATGACGTGGACATGATCGCTCAAAAGGTCTGCTATTCAGATCCTCGTAAGCTCAGGTAAGAGCCTCGTGAGGAATTTGTCTTTCACAGCGTCTGGGTGCCGTGGTTGGACCAGGACGACAGCATCAGCCCCAACTTGATGTCGGTGCACCAGTACTTGCACTCAAGGATCGGTACGTTTATTAATCTTACGTGTGTGCGAAACTTCTAATGCAATATAGGAATGTTGTTCTGTTGGACCATGGACATCTGGAGGCTCAGGATCGCCTCGCGTCGCGAAAGCTTTAGACTGACACAGTGTACAACTATTCTCTGTCGTTTGGGCTCCACGTGCATAACTATTTCCCAGCACTTGTCTCCCAATACGACCTCTTTGACTGAAACAAAATACCAAGGCTTGGGAAACCCTCAATCCAGAGGCACCCTTCGGACATTTTACTTTCGCTGAGACCAAGACTCTTCGGCTGATTTCAATAGCCCTATGCGCAGTTCGAGCAAGGAAAAAGAGGGTTTGATTTTCCCGGGAATGTCGTCTCCAATGGTCTCTCCCCAAGACTGGGTTCACGAGATCATAATATTTCCACGCCCGGCAGACTTAAAAGGACAATTCCCAGTATCAACCGCTCTATCCTACAACGCCTCGTACTTCTTCTGATTGCAACTAACGGATTCAACTTTGCAGTCAACGCAGTTGATGCTTTGTTTGCATAAAGCCGTTTATGCCTAGGAGTAACAGACGATAACATGTCAGTCAAATATCATCTGCTATTCTCGACCGAGTAACTGAGGCGGTAAGATCTCTTGTCGTGAAAGGGAGCACTAGTGAAACTTTCAGGCATCGTCAGCCGTCTGTTTTTTGCCGGACAATCAATGTTTGCGTGACATTTGCTACTTCGCGGCGTTTAATTCTATGATATTTCTAAGGATGTTGGCGTTGCTTAGGAGAGTACTTCCGCAGATGTTCCAGAGGTATCTTCTAGCGGTAATGAAGCACAGAAACCCACGGACAAACTCGAGAACATGGTCAAAACTGCAGTCGAGAGCAAGAGCAAGAGCAAGGTCGCTGATAACTGGGATGACGACAGCCAAGAACTGTAGGAGTCAGAGGGCCTCAGGTCATATACAGTCAACATACTTGAGGCTCATGAGTTGGGCTTGAACAACAAGGATTGGTTGATACTGGTCTTGAAGGCATTTAAGTTACTGGAGGAGGAGTTCGTGGTCAATTTCAAGGAGATCAGAGCGTCAATGGCACGTTCATTTTGATGTCGTGATAACGACAAGCAAGTTATTCACACGTGGCGTTGTATAAAACACACATGAAGTAGCCAGCCCAGGGCGATGTAGCAATCCCAGTCATTCTACCGACACTTGCTTGACCTTGACCGCCTAGACATGGCCTAAGTTAAGTTATGGAGTGGGCTCAGCGATCCATGTATTGAGACTTTACTATGTTTCCTCGTGTTTTGACCCCCCTACAGTAAACCTTTATGACATGTAAGAATAATTGCTTTTTTCTTCTATGGCAAAAGTCACGACCTGCATGACTCGTTTGAGACAGATAAACTCAGACAATGCTGAGAGAAATGTGCTTGATTCACTCACTGGGTTAAACTGAGTCAGAACTGCCATCCTTTTCCGCCTTTGCGGTGAACCTGCCCCTCCCCCTTTCCCTCCCTCACATTTTAGACGTTCTAGAAACATGGACGGAATCACCGAAAACAGAAACGCCCTGACCTTCTAGAACACTTTTCTTTTGGCGGGGGGGTGTTCACCTAGCGTAGACCCCCGGTACGTATCTGAAGGTCTGTACTACCCCTTGGGTACAGAAACAGTGCCTCCCCCACGCATCTCTCGTACATATGCAATCAGGGGCAAGCGATTTGTTTGTTGTATGTATCGAGGTGCTGCACGTAATGAGTGGGATGCGGGAGAGAAACAAGGATTAAGGTACGAGGGGCTCAACGGCGTCATTGGTCTTGAAAGTCGCTCAGCACTTGCTTCTTTTCCAACAGGGACAGTAAAGTCGAAGATCTTGATAAGATTGCATAGTTAGAGTTTTGTATATAATTCAACTCCCTTTTGGGAGGCAATGCTTCTAAACATCCAGGGAAAAAAACAAAACGATTGTGAGCATGCACGTGTGTTCCTCCTTTCCTTTTGATCCAATATGTACTACAGTAGGTATGCTCAACAACCGTGAGTGGTATCTCCTCCAAATCCCTCCATGTAAAACAAGGAAAATTGAGATCCATGATTTTGTTCAACAACAGTGATAAAAATCATTTGCCATATAAAACAGCTATGCAATGCAAATCTTGTTATGTTCAAAACCAAAAATACAAACGACAAGCAAGCCTCTCTATAAGCAGAAATCAACAAATAACCGGCCAAACCAATAAATATCCGTCGACGTATATACAACAGGATTTGTGTTCGAGATTGGGGTTTGCACCCCGAAGAGGTGTTCTTTTGTTGTGCACTGCTGGTGATACAGTGCACTGGAGCGAGTTGAGAGGGTGTCGGATAAGCTAGAACCGATCCAAACCACCCGTGCTTGACATGGCGATGCATTCATGTTTCTTCTCAGTCGCCATCGAAAAAGGCGCAATCCATGCACCCGGGGGTATAGTCGCTCTATCCGTCGAGCCCATTTCGTTTGACCGAGTGTCTAATAACTACCTGCCAAAACAATGGCACTCCTTCGTGGTCTCTTAACGCGCGTTTGAGTCAGTCCCCAAACGCCATGTCATCATGATGATTATGAATGATTATGAAAGTCATCAATATAGGTCTCTCAATTACGGCGGCAAATATCGTCAACTCATCACTGCCCGTGTGATGAGTTCATCTGTAAGTGATGGGGCATGGATCGCGGGTGTCCTTGATCGCCCATCTGATGGGGCATCTGAGGCGGCGCGGCCATGGGAACAGGTCTTGGAGTATGGTAGCCAGGTGCGCTTGTGCCGCTCGAGAAGCTCGAGTTGGTCCTTGGATCGTAGCTGAAAAGATCTCTCTGTAGGCCTTCAAGGATATGCATGTCAGTTCGGAGTGCGCTCGTTGCCGTTGCCGACTGTCGCAAAAACTGGATCGTTTTGTGGAACAGTGTTCGGAGTAGTTCCTCATCTACATAGGTGTGGAGGATTGGGTCACGAAATGCAGCTGATAGAATCAACAGGTTACCCCATTGGCTAGAGTGTGATCAGTTTGACGCCTATCAGTTGAAGACAAAAGACTTACGCGTGAGCTGTGCCGAAAACGTTGGTGATGATCGGCCTCCGGTCTCCCAGACCGTGGAAAGCACGGGTGCTTTCGATGAGCGCTTTGATACCCTTCTTAGCCAACTCAACGACTTGAGGATCGATATCGCCATGCGTTCTAGCCTTGGGATGAATAACAGGCGCTGTGATGTCCTGTCGGAATTCGGAGCTGACGCTGGGAAAGTTGGGGCTCGATGCATGGTTCTTGATTGAATGCGAGAACTGAAGAATTTGCCGGATGAATGGGCGATAAGTGATCACCTGTGCTCCCCAGTACTTTGCCCGCAGTCTTGCTGCCAGAATATCATCTGCAGGGGGGTCATCCTCTCTGAATGCAAAGCTAGGGGCAACCCAATGCATGCCCGAGACAGCATCAGACACGACGCCGACGTTCCGGAACTTATCCTTGCCAGGTTTGGCTGGATCTTCAGGGGCATAGAACATTCGGTGGATGCTGTTGAGGTGGGTACGCAAGTATAGCTGACCTGGGTAGCTGTCCAAGATGCGCTGGTTGAAACCTTCCAAGAGACTCATGTTAGGATGCGGCATGTCATCTTCATATGAGAGCAGTCCTGATGGGGGAAGTTGCATCTCTGCAATAAGATCACTCTCGAGCTGCAGACAAGTCCAGAACGTGAGAGCAAGTTGGTTATACTTGGTTTCCTGGATGAACTCGCTGTTGCGCTTGATTCGTCGCATTTTGTCCAGGCTCCTGCAATATTGTCAGCCACTCCTGATCTGTGTTCTACCAAAACTCATAACACTTACGGTCTCATAATGACTTGAAGCTTGTGGCTGGCCCTGTGGATGAAAGCAAAACTCTCCATTGGTCTGCCCAGCTGGCCATGATACAGCCCGGCAAAGATGTTGGCGTACACATTTTTCATATTGTTGTATGCACCGGTGTGGTTGCCAAGGATGTCCGTGGCGTATGCAAAGTACTCCAGGCCAGGGATTACCTCGTAGTTCTTCTTCAGACTGTAGCCAGAGCGGAAAGCACCTGTGCCATGGATAGAGGATCGACGACTATGGATGTTCCGGTCTTGCTCTTTAGGTGATGGCAAACCTGATGAATGGGAATGAGATGAGTACCCTGGCGGGGAGCCCTGATTGGGGGATGGCGGAATGGCTCCATTGCGGAGGGCAGGGCTTCCGTGGGGAAGAGGCTCTGTAGGATGGACCACATCTGGCACGTTATCGCGGTGAAGGCATACTTTACCCAAGGCCAGAACCGTGAGGACTAGAGCGGTATGAATGGACCGATCTGGTCGACCGATACGTTGTGGCGCTGGTGTGGGTGGCTCGGAGCCATCTGGTCCTGGCGATCGTTTTCTCTTTGAGCCTGCAGCTTCTGGTGTTGAAGAGCCTCCTCCAACGGCGAAGGTGGGCTTCGATGTTTGTGGTTTTGCTGAACGTGGCTGTGATGCAGGAAGGTTGTCCAGAAAGTGCCTAACCCAGTAGTCCAACAGCTTTGGTTGAATGATAGGGTGCATGTTGAGAATGTTTTCCTTAAAACTTTCGACATACGCCCACACTTTCGGCTCAGAGAAATCAGGGTTGCCATCAACCAAAACACCTCCCTTGTATTCCACTTGGTCTGGAGGACTTAGTCCGCCAAGCTGGCCCCAATCGGCCGCGGGCGAAGGAGAGGCCATATCGGATGAATCGTCTGCCATGTCCAAGTTGCCATGGTCGGTTGGCTCTCTAACATGTCGCGAAGGGTGGGAATCTTCACCTCGACCATACACTATCAGAACACCCCTGTTCTGTTCTTGGCTGATGGGATATTCGCTAATGTATCGAACACCTTCGCGCTCAACGTGATGTTTTGTGAGCTCCCGGATTGAAGGCCATTCCAAGAGCAGGCCTGCCAAAGTCGTATGATTGATGGGAATCGCAGGCTCACCAGGGGGGACGGGTGGGCCTGGCTCTACCTCCATCTCATCCTCGGCCATCATGCGCAATGGCATAGGCTCTGAGGACGGGTGATCGCGATGGGCGTCATTATAGTACGGCTCCACAGAAGCGCCATTGGCAACGTAAGGCGATGCTGGCGCACGTTTGTACTCGTCCTCCACTGAAGATTCTGTCTTCAGAGCTGATGTCGCAAGATGCTTGGGCAAGAGGGATTCCATCTTGATCAATCTCTGATCAAATCGTCCCAGGTGTGTCATGATCGAGTTAAGCGACGTTTGAACAGAGCCGAGGCCCTCTAGAATGTCGGCTTGAGCTTTATCCGTCCTGTCAATAATTCTTAGTTTTTGCTATCAAGCCGATGTGAATCTCCCAGAACCTACGCCTTGGGCACCGGGTCGCGGTATTTGCATTCTACGCCTTTTTCCTTGCAGGTTTTACATGGCTTCGTCTCGTCGCACTTGGCCTTCAGCTGCCTGCAGCTATCGCACGCCTATATCCAATTAGAACTTGCGCGCTTCCAAATCTCAAAAAGCTCGTACCTGAGAAGCTCTCGTGTTCTTCTTCTTGGCTGGGACGGATGATGAATAAACACTATAGAATGGTTCGTGAGGGGTTGAAGGATAACCCCCATGTTGCTCGTAGGGCGCCTGATGGGGCACGGGAGTAGGCGGCGGGAAGCTGGGCGCACGGTAGCCACCCGGTGTCGGGGGCATAGAAGGCGCGCCTTCGTAATTCATATGCCGCGGCGGGTTATCTGGGTATGCGCCAGGAGGCGGTGGTGGTGGCAGTGAGGTCGGCGGAAGATGTGGTGTTGACGACATCCCTTCGGGCGCATGGCCCGTCGAGTTGGGTCGGCGTTGATCCTCGGCTGGGTCTCGTTTTATGGGAGGATCTCTTGGACCGTAAGGTGGGTATGGGTGATGCGCTGGATGCGCCGGCGATGGAGGTGGATGAGGGTGCTGCTGCTGAGGGTGCTGCTGTGATGGATGTTGATGCTGTTGTTGATGTCGATGGTAGTCTTGAACGGGAGGATAGGGCTCTGGCTCATGATGGCGACGATCGGTGTCGTGAAGCGGTTGCGCAGGCGCAGCGTGAGAAGGCGTCGGCGGAGCTGAGGAATGCTCGATGGGTCGGGGAGGGTAATGTTGGTACGGGCTCGGAGGAGGATGAGGAGGATGATGTAGAGCGCCGGGCGGAGGCGGCGGTGGAAGTTGATGAGCGTGAGGATGTGGTAGTGATACTCCTTGTTGAGGTGTGCCGACTGGCCACGATGAGAGGCGTGGACGTTTACTATCTGGAGGTGCTGGATCCATGCTTGAGTACTATATATGTATGGTAGTACTTGCACACATAATCAGGAACAAGGCGAAGAGAAAAGCAGGGACCACGTAGAGGCGGTGGCCATGGATAGGTACAATACAATAGTAGAATGGGATAGGATAATGGCAGAAGCGAAACAAAAGACGACCCGGGGAGTGAGGTGAAGCTTCCAGCTGCTCTGGAAGCTGGAGGGGCGGATGATAATTGGGCCCTTCAGCAATAGAGGTAGAGGTTGAGAGGCATGGGGGTGGGTGTGTCTGAAACGACTGGGTACAATTACATGTACGTGTACGAAGTACTACACTGTATGTACCGTACCTGGAGATGAAAGGTGAAGTTTTGGAGAGAGGTCGGCAGGTATCCGTGAAGGAGATGGGATGCCGAGTAGACTCTTCCAGCCAGCCTGATGAGCCCCAGTGACGCGGTGCGGTAGGATCAGCAGTTGGGCAGAGACGATATGGAGATTCGACAAGCTCTCGCTCGCTCGGTACCTGGGAGATGGACAACGGTGGGGGGCACAGACACAACGGCGGTAGCGAAAGGACTTGCGAAGGATGGGCTCGGATGGTTGGGATGGCGGGAAAAAGGGACGCGCTCGAGACTGAGAGCTGGAGATTGAGGGAAGAAAGGCGCAAATTTGGCGAGCGAACGGATCGATTCTTGGGCAGGTATGATGTCGACTCCAAGTCGAGCGCAATTCTGGGACCGACAGCCTCAAACCTCAAGGCACAAAAGACGGTCTGCCGGGGGTGGGCGGGCCTGGCGCAGGCAGTTTTGGAGCCAATTGACGAACCGACCCTGCCGAGTTGACAGTCGGAGGAGGCTAAACAAGGCCAGGGGGTAAAGGAACCTTGATGCTTGGCTGCGACTGGGGGGGATGATGTCGGCGAAGACTCTTCTTTTTCTTTGGCGGACCCCTGCTGCCCGTTTTTCTCTCCACCCCTGCACCTAAAGGACTACCTACATTAGAAAACAGAGCAGATTTTCCGCGAGAAGGAAGTCACTGTACCAGTACCTGGAACCGCGAGTTCTGCGTTGCTGGGTGCTACAGAGAAAATACTGACGTCGGTCGGCTACCCGCTGGCTTGGTTCGGGCTTGGGGTTGGGTTGGTTTCTAATTTGTTGTCCTCGCTGCTGAACAGGCCCTCCCTCTCTCCTCTACTAAAAGGACCCTTCTACTTTGGCTGAGCGAATATTGCAGTACAAGTCCGCCGGTTGGAGACTACCGCATATGGTCAATAAAGCGGGCGGAGGTGTTGCAGTCACAAAATATGGATGATGTGAGAACAGATCAAGCAGAAGCACCTAATGGCAAGAATAATAGTACCGTATGTGTCAGTAAAAGCAAAGAAGCGCGGTAGGCGAACGACTCAACACCGTACCTTTGCTGATACGGTACCCGCGCCGTACTGTAACGGATGCTCTTGAGCAGGTCAGTAGCGGACAAAATGAGAAGTGTAAAAGTTTAAAAAGAAAATTCAGGCCTTAGGCAAAGTAACTGGCCATGCGACGGACCGCCCAAAAGGTACAAGCTTCAGACGGGAGATGATGGCTGGGTGGAGGTGAACGAGATTGTGGTAGTGCGCTGAGTTGAGTTACAGTGGAGGCCTCGTGGCCACGGCGTGGAGCCCAACACCTCGGAGGCGTCTAGTAGCGCACGACGGACGGATTTGCTCTTCGCAGTGTCTGACTAGCCTGATTCTCACAAAGAGGATTTTTTCTTCTTCTGAAACTCCAGTGGATACTTTATTAGCTTGGGAAAATCATCCAGCTGACTTGACTGTAGGGCCCCAGAGGCATTGGGGGCAAATCGTGTTGTACTTCTGTCACAGTGACAGTGCACTCGACTCAAGATGTAACGACTCGCCAGCAATGCAGAAAAGTGGCCGCTTCTACAGTAACTTGAAGTCTTCTCCTCTCAGAGTATCCATTCCTGGTTGAATCTCGGTTACTGGAATTCCATTCTCGGTACTGTACTAGAGTTCAGTGAAACATCGAGCGAGAATTAGACGGGGGAAAAAGTAAGCTCAAGGTACTACTGTTGGAGCTCCTGGTCATTCCCGACCAGCTGCAGATCATGGAGAAGAAGGTTTTGCCGGTCCTTGCCTACACATCACGGGCCGTTAGAAGAGGTGAAAGATAACGGAAATCTCGATACCCAACGCCAATGCTAACCAGCAGTGCCCAGACATGCCGTCTAGGTAGGTAAGTAGCACTGTACTGGAAAAGCCAGCGAGTGTAAGTGAGCGCACGATGGACTGTGGGCGTATAGAGCAGAGCAGTACGGAGTACCTAAGGTCTAATACTTTGAGGGGTCAAAGTCCCTCAAGTACCTTACAGTAGGTACAGTACCACCAAGACCCTTGACGATCTTTGAAATTTCCTGCGTACCTTACCAGGTAGCCTATCCGTATTCTCGGTACATTCAGGCCCGACAAGTCTCAGATCTCTGTTGCTGTACATAATTGCGCTCTGGTAAATTGCATCAGTACCTACCTACTACCTTCAAGATGGAGAATTCCCTCAATGCCCAAAGCTCGGGATTGCTATGTCGATGAAGCGAAGGAGCATGTATGTATGTATGTACAGCACGGACAATGATCACCATGACGGGACCTATGCACAATCATTGATCGCGGCAGCGGCAGCGCAATACAACAAAACTCACCAGCAGAGAGAGCAGCCCAGTTCAGCCACTGCCCTGAACAGTGTTTCCCTGGCCCTCCCGTCTTCCCTGTAGTGTACGTACCTCCTGCGGAGCAGTTCTTGGCCACGTCAAAGGTCGCAGGTGACTCTTGTAGCGGAAGCAAGCATCGATATGACGGCCAATGATTGGGATTGCTTTTTTCTTCTGAACATGTCGTTACTTCCTCGTAGACGGACAGTTTCCGCTCTAAGTCAGGGAGGTTGGCAGGGCACTCTGAGGTACCTACCTAGAAGTGAAAGTCGCACATCAACCTTTGGTTAACAAGGCAGGGGTGATTATTTCCATCCATGAATATTACGTCGCTACGTATTATCATCATCATTATCAATGCGAAGTAGATGCGGTTATCCTCGTTTTAAGCAAAGGCCACTTCTTGTCCAATGCTTTCCCAGCCTCTTCTCACAGACTCGTGTTACTGTAGCATCCTGTCCAAACCTGCCAGAAACGTCATTTCCTTCCTCTGTCGGATTAAGTTGTTAACAAACAAACCAGGTCATAGGGAACTATCGAATTAGCAAGCACAAGCCACCTATCATTCAGTAGTCACCTGCCGGCAGCTTGTCGCAAGCAAGATCGTCGATGTTCATATAAAAAGGGAATAATTGTGAGAGTTTCTGTGTAAACTTGAGTCCAGTCTCCTTGTGTAAATCAAAAACCCCGACGAGCGACTCATTCGGGAACGTGATTGATTAACAAAGAAGCAAAAATGGACGGATCACTTCTGGGGTACGGATACTGGTTAGCCAATCATTACCTGCTGCATCAACAGCCGCACGTTACAGGTTGTGCTAGTCGCTACCCATGGAAAGTCCTTGTCGATCATCTGTCTGTCACCAGTGGCCAGTCTAGAATGCAGAATGCTCTACCAACTTCTTAGCCTTCGGGTCCGAGCTGTTATAGCAGATCTGACTCAATGAACGAAGAGTCATGATATCAAAGCAGACTGTCCAGTTGTGCAGGCCCTGGTTCGACTCTTCGTCCCAATATGACGGGGTTTCCTTATGCTCAGAAGCTCTTTAAGTTGAAACCTCACTCCAGACCGTCGACCAACAAGTCCATCCACGTTACTGTACGTTTTGAGTTCGTGCTTCGAAGGAACACTTGGGCCTTCGCTGTCACAAGCTGTGTCATGATGACGATCTTCAGCAGGACGTTAAGCACTGCCATATGTAGAGTATGCATACAACCCTGATGATCTCCCTCAAGTACCGATAAGCAGAAACTTGAGTTGGAATAATGTATTATACTAAGGTATGCAACGCAAATGTCCATAACGTGTCTCATATGACGCTGTATATTTGGCGAGATTTGATGGAACTACAAAGGACAGACGGAGGCACGGCCCCAGGCATGACCATTTAAATTGACCAGGGTCTTTCGTTCTACTACTTCTTCTACGAGTCCTTCTAATATTGGACATGATTTATTAGATACAGAATCCGCTCAACCCAGCCAGCCCGGGCCTTCGAGCGGCTCTTACATCTCTTATCAGAATGGACGCAGGGCCATGCGATGACACTGGATGGACACATTGAGCCTCGATGCAATCAGACAGATGCGAAAGCCACTCTAGTGATAATCCAGAAGCTCATTCATTCATTTTGGAAGCCCACGCTTTGACCTGTCACACAGCGAGCGAGCGAGCGCTTATTATGTTGATCCGACTAAAATTTTCAATTACTGGTCTGCCACTTTATTCCTGTTCTTGCTTCGCTTCGAAAGCCAAGCCACGAATGGAAGTCGAAGCACAATCCTCAGCTTCTATGCTCTCGTGCTGACCGACAAAGTGAGATAATGATGGGCTCGGGGTGACCTAAGTCGCCGGCTAATGCGCAACTAACCAGATTGACGCTCCTCTCGACGCATGAATACTTGGTCACGATGAAGCGACGGTCGTCACCGCTTCTTGCTTGTGCGCTTCACCTATGTATGTATGGGTGGAGGGATACGGTGAATCTCTTCCTCTGCATGGAGCACGACGCATCCAAAATTGACTTTCTCTGTAGAAATGTACCTATACGTAATCGAGCGCTATATCTCAATCGTCCCCAAGAAGGGTACTGTATCCATGTGGCTGGGCAAGCAGAGTCCCAGGGCATGTTCACATGGTTAGCATCGCTCTATTCAAGGACCATGCGTCCCTCCCTAGCCACAAAAAGCTTCTGGAACATTGGATTGTCTTATCTCCCTCCACCAAGACCCCATTAGCAATCTACTTGGGACGGATGCATATAGTTAACTAGTTACTGAGGTAATGTACACTTCGCCGGTTGTCCGATACTACTGGAAAAGGCAATAAGTCTGTAGTAAGAACAGTATCCATAGTTTCCTGCATATGAGGTGCATGGTGCTACATCTATCGCTAAGTTTTTGAGTGTTTCTTTTGTGACATCCCTGACTGTACACGGCTTAATCAAGGGAGGATATTTGTCGATGACAAGATGCATGTTACCGCCGACTGAAAGGCGCGCTGGATCTGACTCGCCGAACGATTCAAGACCGCTTGTTGCTCCGTAATAGCCTCGACCTGGCTGTCAAATCGGCCGAGGGGATCGCAGGTATGTACATCTGGAGAGTATGTATCTCTACCTGTACCTTGTATGGCACAGCGCCTGGGATTGATCCCCCTAGATACAAAGCCCTTCCTTACTGTAACGTCGCCTGCTAAGGTATTTAGCATCCATGGTACTTTGGTCAGTGAGTTGCGCTAGGTGGGCATTCATGCCCAACATTTGCCTCTTGTCAAACAAGACTCAGATTCGATATCGAACCAAAAATGAGACTGTACATGTCCAAGGAGCGCACTCCCGTCTACATGCTTCCAAATCCAATTGTGGCCAACATGGAGAAGGGTGTGCGCTTAGTTCGACTCGATGGAATACATAGTTGTCTTGAATGCCACTACACTACTCCGCATTATGTGTTACGATCCCTCAATTGAAATCGCACACCGGCTTTTCTGCCTGTGTTCGGCATGTCATCCGCTTGCAATTGTTAATTGGCCCAGCCCTGCCTCTCAAGTAGTAGATCAAGTTCATGCCATGGTTAAACTGTTGGTCCAAGGTTTTGATATTCTTGACTGTGCTACCTAGCATCGATCTCAACATCAATTACCTAGGTACTTGAAGCTCAGGCGACGTCAGAGGCGTGGCAGTGATAGCCCACGGAACAGCAAAATAATTACCTAAACTCATGTCGCAATTATTACTGGTTACCAAGGTTGCTGGCAATTTGCCATCAACCCAGCCGTTGGCGAGCTCAGGTGTCAAACCCTGGTTGAAAACGGTGGGAGACGACCTCTCTTCAGAGCTTTCCAGATCGCCGGGACGACGCTAATGGGTCAATAACTCCCTTGGGGTTCGTCTGGGAACGTTGGCGTCGCTGAATGCGACGTCATGTGTATGCGAAGGCAGTGAAGCGATGCAGGGGATCACTCCGGACATGGGTAACCCGTAAGACAGTCCCTACACTGCTGAGCGGATTTTGATTGTTGATAGTCGGTATAACTAGGACTTAGGTCTGAACCAGTGACGTCTCTACATACTGTAGGCCACTCTCACTCTACCTTTTACGGTACGGTACCATGGCGATAGTTCATACCTTGGTACCTACTACCTTAGGTACCTTGGGTAGACGTGGGCGTATGGAGTACCTTGGTCTAGGTATGTAGAATGAGACAAGCCACCACACACCGACAAACCACGACGGGCACCGACAACATGGAACTGGGTCAAGCTGACCTCTCAGAACCGTCACCGACCGCGCAGCAACAGGGGGTAGTAAACGAATGGAAGGAAAAAGCAAAAAGACCACGGCAACGAGTCAGTCGCGGCTCGTCGGCGTCCCCAAGTGACCCGGAGGCCAAACACAGCACAAGCACAAGCACAATTCACGACATGAAAGTTTTAAGAGGCTCGAAGCCGCCTGCGGGCCGGTGCGGACGCGGAATCGGCTTCTTCACTTTCCGTCCCTACGCTACCCAAGTTCATACATAGTGGTGAGTTGGCCTTATTCACTCCTACGCATCGCATCGTACCTAGTAGATGCTCGCGGTGATAGAGCAGCGCTAGAACACAACAGTCACATTGGATCTAAAAGTATTCCCAAAGGGGCAAATCTTTCTTCTGAAGACGAGCCATGCGCCACATTTACTCATTTGAATGCTTATTTAGCACTTCTCATTCTCTCTCTCTCCCTTACGCCAGTCAGAATAGGCTATAGGTACCTAGTCTAGCCGTTTCGTGGAGCTCGTTCATTTCTACGACAGAGTAACATGGAGATACGGATTGCAGATGATCCTCTCACAACTGAATGACACCTCGCTTATTTCTATGTGTTATTCTTGGTTGCCCTGAAACCCTCTTGGAGCTTTGCTTCCCTTGCTCGAAACTCAGCAAAGCAGGGGGCGGCCAATTCTTGAATCGAATCGAGACCCATTCAAGCCGCTGAAGGCTGAGACATTGCGGGTGCCGTGTCCATGTCGTCGGTGACAGTAGAAGCCGTCGCTTCAGCATGTCATCGTCTTCCTTGCTCGGCCGCCAGGCCCAAGATGGCTCTGAGCCGTGGTGATACATACGTATTCACCAGTGTTCACCACTCACTACGCACCCAGTTGTTCCTCTTGGCGGGTAAACAAACTTGAACCGTTAGTGGTTATTGGGGGGCTTGTTTACAACACGAGCTGATGGCCCCAATAATTTCCAAGTCTATGTACATTGTTACCCTACATTCATAACTACGACGTACTCCGTACAGTAGGTTCGCAAACCCATACCTATTGCAGCAATAGTGGCTATTAAGCGCATCGCACCGTCTTTTCTTAGTTGTTCTAGAAGACGCACTTTTATGACTTATCGACTCTGTTCAGCTAATTACCCCGAATACAGTCCTGGATATGTAAGGGTAGCTAGCCATTGATGCCTCCTGTTATCAGTTAGGTATCAAGCCCGACTGTACATGATCCAACTTGCATTATGATCATCCTTCAGATATATCTATTTGGGTATGGTAATAGCAACCCCATTTCCCAAGGTGCATTGATTTGGCCTACTCCAGGCGCTGAAACATCAACGGTTGAAATATCCTTGCCTGCCTACCTAGGTCCCAACATCTGACCGACGGAGCGTGTTTACAAGTTTATTACCCTAAGCCAATATGCAGGTCACCAATTGCAAGTGTATCATTCTAATACTAGAGTTGAGTTACTTTCTATACATACAACCCGACGAGGTTATGTTGTCGTGTGACAATACGTAACCGGAGCTCCAAATCATGGTTCAAATGGAGCTCATAATCCGAAAGCGTAAACGGAGTTTCCTGTGCCGCTGGTAGATTTCCTTGCTAGGAACCCTCGCCTGGACTCTACCTAGTAAATACTTGGATAAGAACAAAACCATGTCTCAGAGTCAAATAAGACGAACCATGCCACTATGATAGACGGGTGCTATCAGTCCAGGTACCCGACGCCACGCTCATGGAGGGGAACAGATACTGGGACGAGGATCTCAATCGCCATCTGCACTCTGCACTCTGCACTCTGGCTACAGTATTCGATATTTCTTGACTGGCAAGCATGTATCATCATCCGCACCATGTTACTGCAAGTCACGAGAGACAATTTACACACCGATGCGGGGAAAGTTATATCGTTGGCACCAGACTCCAGTCACAAAAGTTGTAGAGCGGGGCTCTGATAATGTCCGCCGTAACTGTACAGTAATACGGATACAGTATATCGCGTTGTTATGATCAGCAACCACATGACCCTGAGATAATGCCCAACACGTGCAAACTGATGCCAGTAGAGGCGCAATAGGGCGGGATGAGAGATTGATACCAGGCCATCTAAAAGGGTCCGAGCGGTGGACCAAAGTCAAGATCGTTTTATCAACCAAAACAACAACACATGAGGGTCGACGCTCGCTGCTGAACCCTGATATCCATACTTCTTGAGCAGATTTTGCAACGATATGCTTCAGCGCGTGCCTCTCTGTGTTCGTGTGTTCGACAACGAGACGGATAGCAAGAGTAGGAGTAAGATGAGATGTCATATCGGTCCACACAGACCACGGGACGACGTAGCCAGGCCAAGGTTGCAGGGCCAGATTGATTGTATGCGACCTTGCTTCGGCCGCCTTTTGTTTCCTGCCATTTAACTCGTCACAGCTACACGAAGTCCTGGCGATGATACCTGCATGTACCATCCATTTCAGTGTCCAGTGTCCGGAACATGCTGAGCGAATACCTAGCTGTAGCACTGAGCAGTCTCGGCTTCATGGTATGGCTTACGGATACAAATACATACATACGTACATGGTCAAGGATCTCGGGTGAGGTCGCGTGGCGCGCCAGCAGCCCACAACGCGGCTGTTTTCACCGTTTTTGGTTATGACGCTGAGCCTAGTGCCACGAACCGAGATTGAAGACTGATGATATGATAGCGAGCGATATGTAGCACTCCTAGGCACTCTATCGCAAGTCATTCTTGTGATCCCAAGCCATAGTGAAAGCGACGTTCTGCTGATAGCCTCTTGATGATTGGTTTTTGCCTGGCTGATGGGATTGAGGCTTGCTAGCTGATACACGCAGTGCACGCACCAGTTCCAGTTAGAGTTCCAGAGTCCTTAGCATCCAATACACAGGAAAAGAAAAACGTTGTGTCGATCATGAGCTGGAGGGGTTGGAAACTGTAGTAGCTCTTGAGGACCTTGGCCCAGAAGCTTTGCCCGGCGCATAATGAACCGGTCTTTTGTTCACAACAATGCATATCATCATATCGAGATTGAGAAACATCATAGCCTCGCAAAACCTTCTCGGAGATAACCTGGGTAACTAGACTCGACCTCGACAGCCCTATGATATCGCTCTTTTGAGGTCAATGCTACATCATCATCGTCAAGCGTTGAAGTTGCTGACAAAAGGCCTGTGCTAGGTATGCTGAAAGCTGAGGCTTTCTTCGTTCCATTGCCGAGACGGAAGTTAATTGCCTCTTTTTGTTTCACATCCAGGGTCATGATGACCAGTTTCTTCGGGTTATAAGTCCAATAGTTAATTTGGCTGTACTCTGTACAACGACTGCGACCGTTAATAATAAGTACAAGAACAATGTCACAAAGACGTCGTTGGCAGTCGGTCCTTTTGTCCCATCGATTTCAATTGGCTTTTGTGACCGGAGGTTAGGAAACAATCAGTGACGATGAACTGCTGGTACGTTATGTGTCGAATATCACGACAGGGATACTTTGTTCCAATAGTGTGAACTGATCGATGAGATGTCTTGATAAGATTGACCGACTTCCATTTTTCTGAAACGGAAATTTCGTTAACGGGGGGCCACTTCTGCCAGTGTGATGACTGCCAAGCTGCTCCACCAGGCTTCAGGCTGAACTGTAGGTCTGGGGATGATGAGCCGATGGATTCAGCATCTGGTCGATATGGTATGAAAAAGCCAGCTTCATGAATACCTAGGCAGCAACCAAAGGAACCGGAAGCTGCAATGCGTTACCCAAGAATCCCGTTCATCCAAGCAAGCCCAGTCACGCTGGAACACGATTATGATTCTTGTCTCTCGTAACTGATAGGACTAGGCTATTGTCACTGGAAAGCTCGAACCTGCAAGGCAAAGGTCGAAATAACGAATCTGCTCCTGATATATATATTTCTCTTCCGGGTTTCGCACCTGTCCTAACCTAGGTGACATACAGAGTAGTTACGTGACAGTTGTGATTAAGGAATTCCTGATGTCACCCATGCGTTGTCTCGTGCTTCAGGGCCATTTTGCCTCTTCAGACAAGGTCTCTTTGCCCAAGTCGGTTCCTCGGCGCGAAGATGCGACTCGGCCGTATGATGATCCTGTTCGTGAATGCTCATCGCCTTCCCAATGTGAGCTGTTGACATTATCTTGTGTAACCAGACCGATGCTACCTGCCCATGCCGCTATAGTTACGCAGTTATAGCTAGGTAAGAAGGGAAGTTGATAGGTCAGCCCCGTGTTTCGTGCCTTTGGCTGACAATTGACGCGAGGTATGTACCAGCTGCTGGTATAAGCAAGTATGAATACGCTATGTTTATTCCACCACTGAGGTTAAGTGATTGTAGAATGCACAACTTTCCGGTTTGTGCGTCAGAGTTTTGGTATGATCCGAACTTCAAGCTTAGACTTGTAAATCCATCCATATATGCCCTTTGTTTGACGCAACAGGTGATACTATCTGAAAATGTATTTCCTGGCGGGGATTGTCGTTCAGATAAACACCCCCCTTGCGAGCTTGATTAGACATAGTGTACAAATGATGGTCCACGTCGCCCCCCTCAAGCTGTACAGTCGTTCAATGCTGGAGAATTACCCCGTGTCATTCAACGTCGCTTTCGGCAATCTTTCTCCGCTTAGGGCGTCCCTGCAAGGAGATGTCGTGATGCCCAACGAGCCGGGTCTCATCTTGGACTGGCTCGGATGCATCGACAAGACCGTCATGTGCACCCTCAGTGAAGACTAGGTCGCCTCGTCGACCAAGGACTTCCTTGCCAGCTTCCTCTAGGAGGATACCAAACGCCAAGAGAGCTGTCTCATCCATGCTCCGTTCAGTAATGTTTCGGCCCTCCGGAGGTTGCCACTCGCCGTTTCTGACGCTGTAGAAAGCACTGGTGTAAGCGTGAATGGCTTTGAGGAGGTCACTATCTGGCAGGACACCGTGTCCCCCACAAGGAAGATCATGTTCATGAGCGTAGTAGATGTCGTGCTCCAAGTAACGCACAGGTGCATCTTTCCGCCTGAATAGAATTTCGTCGGGGGCCAAAGGGATATCCTTTGTGGAGTGTCTGATTGCCTTTGGGTGACGAAGTGTATACTGTAACTCTTCCGGTTCCGTTACGGGACCTCTGTCATGTGAGACTTTGCCTGGTTTATGTGAGCTTCAAATCGGTTGATCATAGGAGAGTAAAATACCTGCTACAGCATCATAGACAGTTGCATGTCTGCGTTTTGATCCCTTACTAGGATCCTGCTCGGTAGCCACAGGATCTCGGCTGGAGGAGTCGCCACTTTGATGTAAAGGTACTATGCGTGGATTATTCTTTGAGATGTCCATGATGTGCAATAAAAAGCTAGGTTGGAGGTGGATGTTTGATCTGTTGCTCTCGACTGTTTCAGGGTGAAAAAAACATCGAGCTTCTCAGACACTCGAGATGTGCGCGCAGAAGCATTGTTTGTTGCGCAATGTCGAGGATGTTGAGTGAGGCGAAATAGAAGACCAGAGCGGAATGGATGGTGATTCCGAAAGGCTTGATAGTCAGTTCGGTGCTTGTTGCCAATGTTAGGATGAGGCTCGTTCATCAAGATGGAAAGTTTGGGTTAACTAGGTACCTACCTAGGTAGTAGTCAATTGTGGGGTAGGTAGCTGTTGAGATAGGGTAGGTGACATCACCACCGGCTCCAGGCTGAAACCACATCCCATAGTCTAGGCTGCAAGATTGTGAGATTACTGCCGTTGTTGACTGTTTTACATTGTTTTGGTTTCTACATCAACTTGAATATTGCCTTTAAACTGTCATCGTCCTGGCACAGATGAATGCAGTCCAATCTTCTCGCTCGTGAAACGGGCGATCTCCGCCATGAAGACTTGACTCGGTCCATCACTTCTGAACTCCTACGTTCTTTTGCGCCGGCTCCCCAGCACCGCTTCAATGGCGAGAGAACGCCCAAGCATAGCCCTACAGATGTAGGCGAGCGTGTGGACAACATAAGAGCACATGGTGCAGGCGTTAACACACTCGCCCTCGAGAAGTTCGATGGACGTATCCTCCTCTCTGGGGGAGCCGAAGGAGGCATCAAGGTCTGGAATTTGGAAGACGCTGGAAACCCCAACAAGTTGCACACTTTCCGCCCCGTGAGCAGCATCGCCAGGTCTACGAGAGAGGAGTCTTCTCCCGGGCATAGTCACGGTGTCACTCATGTTGCCTTTTATCCTTTCGATCCGGATGCTTTTCTTTCAAGTTCTTACGACAAGAAGCTGAAGCTATGGGCGACTCAGCGCTGCACTCTATCGGCCACCTTCGACCTGAACGCAACTATTTACTCACACTCTACCAGCCCTGTAGCAGATCATCTTATTGTGGCGTGTGCCACGCAGAACCCAGCAGTTCGGCTGGTGGATTTGAAATCAGGGTCCGCTGTACAAGCTCTTATAGCACATGGCGGTCCTGTTTTGTCAACTGCATGGAGTCCTCGCCACCAGCATATTCTTGTCAGTGGCCACGCAGATGGGAAAGTCAGAATATGGGATATTCGTCGTTCTGGTGGTGTTGTGGCGCTGCTCGACCAGGAAGATTCACTGGGCATCGTTCACAAAATGAAGCATCTCAGTGCGGCAGGGATGGATTCCAGCCAGATCCCACACTTCCGTACCTCGGCACAGGCGCACGATGATGCAGTGAATGGCTTGCAGTGGACCGACGATGGGAAATACATCATATCGGCTGGCCTCGACCGTCGCATTCGTGTTTGGGACGCTGCCACGGGGGCTAATACTCTCGCCAGTTTTGGCTCTCTTATTCAGAATCAACACGCGAAGACAGCAAGTATTTTGGTTTCTCCGGCGCATCTTACGAGTGGTAACAATCTTCTCTTCTGGCCAAATGATCAGGAAATTCTTATCCTCGATCTTCATGATGGCCATGTTGTGACACGGCTCCGAAGCCCTGGCGTGGCGAACCCTATAGGGACACGAGGGGGCGAGATGGGAAGAAACAGAATCACGAGTATAGTTTGGCGCGCATCGGGGGGGACGGGATGCCCAGTTGGTCCTGTCATGGGCGGCGGCAACTCGGTTGGGGCCGTATATAGCTCTCACATGGATGGGAAAATTCGAGCTTGGGCACCTCAAATACCTGTTCCTGAGGATGTCGACGCGGAAGGAGAGATGCATGAGGAAGAGGAGGCTAAACAGAAGAAGAGAAGGGCTGTCGACGATGCATATAGAAGTCTTATGGGCAAGAAGATCACCTTTACGTAGTGTAGTTATCATGTCCGAGCCTGGACCTGTATGTGTTAGTAGATTCTCAAGTGTTCCTAATATTGGATCAAAGACGCAGTCTAACATGCCGCAAGTACGGTTCTGGAAGCCAGTGATATACGCTGCAGAGCCAATATTGAGGACAGTCCCTAACGCCACCCATATGCCTCACTCGCTGCAAGAGTCCAATATCCATCACAGCACAATAACAACCAAGCATATCCATCCGTCGGGGTATGAGGCTTCCCGCATCAGCTCCTCTAGGGGTGCATCAAATGGTACCTCAGCTCCGTGCATCACCACCTTGGCGAGAATAGGATCTCGGCTGCTTGGGAACAGCCCTGGTAACATCTCTTTGAGAGCCTGACCCAATAATTTAGGGCGGCGGTCTGAACCTGTCGCTGGGACAAGAGATTGGATGACTTTGAAGGTGGCCTGCTCGGAAGATGCTTGTGACGATGAGTCTGAGGCGGTGGTAGGGATGTAGACGCGAATGGGGATATGTTTGAGTGCAGTTGGTGCGTTGAGTAGATGACTATTGATACGGTTGAAGGATACTTGGTCATTGTCTATGACAGCGTTCCAAAGTTGAGTGGTGTTGTCTTTTGACATTTTCATGATTTGGTTGGCATTGCCATTGCGGATGAAGTCAGCCTAAGCGAGTCAGCTTCTGCGTTGTCGTGAGATAAGAAATTCCAGATCTCAGATGCGAATATACACCGAGAATGCGTATCTGGCTGCAGGCTCTCGTGTAGCATATGAGACTCACCTCTTTCACGCAGTTGAGAAAAGTATCCGCAATGTCCCAACCCACTCCATCATTCACGGTCAACCTCCACGGCAGACGGGGTTGGTACAGGTCTACCAGTAATCCCACAGCCAGGTTCCTCAACTGTACATCTTCAAAATGGAAGCTGGAGCAGGGCGAGTTGAAGAAAGTCGACAGTCTCGGGATAAGAAGAGCCAGGTAGCTGAAGCGCGGAATACTAGTGATGAAAGGCGTTGTCGGTGAGGCGGGATGGGTTATGTGCAGCGGAACCCGGGCGTTCCATAAAGCTTGTGGTATAGAAGAGGACATTATGACGAGAGCATGGTGAGGGGAGTGAGACGCTGTGATGCTCGGTCAAAGTGTCGGTTTGGTGAGTCAAAGTCAAAGCATAATACCTGCCGGCGAGTTGCGATGTCCGGTGCCAATGTGTAGGGTAGGACTCGCTCATGTGACTAATAAGCTGGCGTACCATGATCCCTCTCAGTCACGGCGAATAGGTGAAAACCCATGACAAACGATCAATGGTGACATCGCTTTCAAATACAAAAGGTTTGCAAATTCAGTAATTTGTATAGCCTCCAATCTAAAGCCTTTGTGATTGTTCTAGCTAGACAGTTTTTAGTAGTGCAAGCAAGCATGTAACTGATTGTCGAATCTCGAATAGTTTTCTTGCCCACGTCAGACAACGTGAAATCTACTCTACAATTTCGGTTCATGAGATATCCATCTATCTCATTAAAGTGTGGGATAAAACAAGCACTGTCCATGTATCCTCTCTCAGTATCGCTTCATTACACTGATTGGTTGTTAGCACACTGATTTCATTGCAGGTAGCAATGCCCGGTCATGCTAGAAAACTACAAGCCTCACATCTATCGTCACCTCGTCACCAACGACATAGCAATCGAAATGTCGAAGTACAGAAAACAGGCTTGTGGTTTCGTTCAGACAGCGTCACATCGTATACAGCTTGCTCAGCTATGATAAGCCAAAGCGCTACCGATCAGCAACAAACTTTTGAAAGTTATGATGGTTTCGTCAGCCTAGAGGTTGCATGAGGTTAGACGACGTCAAAGTTCTACGAAATTACCAAATTCTGGTTTATTCGTGCGGTCGTCACGAAATAAGAGCCTTGGACGATGCAAGCGGCTCAAGGGTAGCCTTCTTGGCATGATGCGTGGCACGATTGGCGGCATCTCGGCAGCTGAAGCTATGATTTCGTCCAAGACTCAGAAGCGTAGCATGTAATTGTCCAGTCGGGCAAAAAGGCCTTGGCCTGCGACATCATTTTTGTTTCAGAACAGAGAAGGGGTCCTTGTCGGGCTGCGATACAAGGTGAGGACTGTCGAATGGCAGATGTTGGCGCTCACCACACCTTAGCTGAAGTCTGGTCCGCATGACCTCATCTGGCTGGTGACCTGTTATGAGCCACGGTAGACGTGTCAAAGAGCTTCAGGGCCAAGAAAACGGTCTCAAACAGGCTTCATTACCTAGATTTTCCTTTCTGTTGAGGGAGGGGCGTCATCGTCATGTGGTAGAGAGACCCGTGAGTTGTATTGCTGGATATCTCCCTACTAGTATCTAGATAAATAACGAGTCTCGTCCCAAGGCTGTTTATCGTAAGGAGAAGACAAATAGAACATCATAAACCTCAACTTCAACCCTACTACACCAAACTACTATTGCAAGGTAGCCATGGCTCTCGATCGTGTCGTCAGCTTGATTCTGCGTGCTGCAGAGCTGGTATTTGCAGCCATCGTTGCAGGCGTCAATGGCGAATACCTGCACAACGCCCAAGGCGCAAGCTCATGGCAGCTCGGCCGATTCATCTATACTGAAGTCGTTGCCGCGCTGGGAATGTTGTTCTCTCTACTGCTCCTCATTCCATTCTCGAGCACTTTTGTTCACTGGCCTCTGGACATCTTCATGTCCATCAACTGGTGGATCGTCTTTGGTCTGCTCGTCGATGTAAGTCACAGCCTTGTTTGATACTCAAGTTACTCTCGGTAGCTACACATGTACTAACGGCACTTGAACAGCTCATTGGAAACTCTTGCGGCCGTGTATTTGACTGGGACAACGTGCATCCAGTTCACGGAGATCAGTGTGGGAAGACCAAGGCCGTGATCGCCTTTAGCTTCCTCTCGGCACTTCTCTGGCTTGTTTCGGCTCTCGTAGGCTTCTTCTGGGTGCGCCGACGTGAGCGTACTGTTGCCCGTGCTGAGGCGGCTCACCATAACCGTCGCCGGGGGCCCTGGTTCCGCAGCCGTGTCTAACGGCAGATGCAGTTAGGCGTGATGCACTCCAGCTCTGTTGAAGAACATTTGGGAGGGTTAAGTTAAGCTACTGGCTACTGCTAGTGAGGCAGAGCAAGATCTCAGTTGGCGATTTGTTGACCTTGGCGACATGATTGGATTGCGTGGAACATTCCGAAATGCCGTGTCGTGTGGGAACTAATACGTGAGATGGGTGGATGATTTCCTTGTTTTTCTTTTTGTTGTCGTTTGAGTTGGAACTTGGAGTTGGACAAGGCAAAGCAACAACAGCAAGCAACGTGAAGTTGAGCGGATCTGGATACCCTTTGATACGATTGACGGCCATAACAAGTCCTTACTGTGCTTATTTGGATACTGAAATTAATTAATGTATACTTTGCCACTATTTTTCGTCTCGCCTATATGTCGATCAACGTAGGTATATTATTTAGTACAGCAGTGGATGAGATTTGAAACCTGTAATAGTTGGATGCTCTTGATGTATTTCGACGTCATTTGTCATAATGCAAAACAATATTTCAAATATAAAACAATGGGGAAAAGTGTCATGATCTGTAACTGAACATGGACAATCGAATCTGATTTGAAGTCCCTGATGTCTCTATCCATATTGTACGTGCAGCACAGTATACAGGACCTATACCATACAGTCTATCCACGAAACGGGTGAGATTTGGTCACAAGCCGCTTCTTGTCCGTTTGATCTTCTTCTGACCGACCTGATTATCATGCAGGAGATGTGCCTAACCGCATCAACTGTTACTGTCCGTCTTGTTTCCATGATCATCGAGATCTACGGCCAGAAATAACCCTACGCTGCCAGAGCAAACAGGAACAAAAGCCACCAAGGCATGCTTCCCGAGTCTGCGTGACTCAGGGCTGGATATTCCCGTCACTGTGGGACCTCGTGATCCTGGTTTTAGCCGTGTTACAGAGGTTCCAGAGCGGCCATGGCCAGAAAGAGAGCTCTTGGCCCAGCGGATTCAAGGCCTGGAGAGGCATCAATGCTGTCATAAGTCGATTTCTTTGTCTCGTTGGACCGGAAAAACGGCCTTTCTCTTGGCGTCATTTTTGCTTAGGTACGGAGTACCTACTAAGGTAGGTTGCCTTGGTGGCTAGTGGTACCTGCTGCCAACTTTGAACCTGTGAGCGCGGGGTAGCTTGGTTTGAGAGCTGGGGGGTGGCCTGTCTGGACAAAAAACATTAGCGCTCGATTCCACTGTGAACTGCGCTAAAACTGTCGCTACCTAGATCTCGCCGTTTTCTGTCACCTTCTGGGGTAGCTGACGCCACGTACCACAGCCATGATACACGCCACAGGCTCTAGCTTTGCATCATCTTCCTGCAGATCTCACTTTCAAGCCACGGAGCCTCTTCGTCATTCCCCTTCACATCCCGTCTCCTGCTCCACAACATGAGCTTGGCGCATTGGAAGAGCAAGAAACCCGATGTTCGATGCTTGTTACGTTTGTTGCTTCCTTCCTCTGATGCTTCTGCCCTACGAGTCGTCAACGTCATATCTCGCGTGGCATGACGCGAGATTGTCCCCGCAACAAGCCTTCACCAATCGCCGCCAAGCCCAGGGCTAGACTTCTCCAAAGATCGGGGTAGTGCTATGACGCAAAGTGAGGTCGGTGGAGGGGCGGCATGAGTGAGGAGAGAGGAACGAGGAGACAGGCCGAGATCTGAGGATCGAAAGAGGTTGGGCCTGCCAGGTTTGCTGAGTATGGCATCGAGATTGAGGCTCCCGGGATGACAATCTTCAACTATATAAGATTCACGATATCTCTCCTCAGAACTGCTCTTTTCTCTCATCATCAAACAACAGCATTCAAAGATACCCAAAGCATCTTCACTTTAACTCAACTTCCACGCACCCATCTTCAAGATATCCAATCACTTCAGAACAACAACCTAACAACTACATTCATCATGTCTGGTCTCATCAACAAGGTCAAGGAAGCCATCCACTCCGACAAGGACAAGTCCCACGAACAGCCTACTGGAACTCATGGCGGACATCCTCGATACGATTCTGACCGCGATCATCGCGCGAACCCTGGTACTACAACCACTGATGGCCTGGGATCTTCCACTCACAACACTGGCACAGCTGGTGGCTTGACTGGAGGCTCTACCTACTCCGAGAACATGCCTGGTCACGCTACCTCTGAACGCACTGAGAACATGCCTGGCCATACAACTGCTGGTGGCCTTGGCTCTCATTCTTCAGGGCTTCCCGAGGGAACCGTGGGACCCCACGGAAGCCGCCTTGCCAATGCGGCAGACCCAAAGGTGGACAGTGATCTTGACGGTTCACGACGTGTTGGTGGCTCCAATACCTATGGACAGACTACTACTGGTACCTCGGGTCTTTCAAGCCACGGTGCAGGCGCTCATGGTGGCATTGGGGGTACATCTGCTAGTTACAGCACTGGTCCTGGAAACACTGTTGGACCCCATTCCAGTGATATGGCCAACAAACTTGATCCCAAGGTCGATAGTGACCTTGATGGATCCCGACGACTTGGTGGTTCTAACACCCATGGTAACCAGGGCGGTCTCAGTGGCACGTATGGCCAGACTACTACTGGAACTTCAGGCTTCTCCAGCCATGGCGCTGGTGCCCACGGCCCCACCGGCACGTACAGCTCCACTGGCACCGGTTCTGGTCTCGGCGGTGCTGGCTCTGGTTACGGCACTGGGCCTGGTCCTGCTCCGAAAACCGCGGGACCCCATTCTAGCGACATGGCCAACAAATTGGATCCTCGTGTAGATAGTGATCTTGACGGTAGCAAGACAGTTGGTCAAGAAAAGACTTTCCAGTCGTAAGTCTACATCTAATGACCTCGAAAATTGGATGTTTCTCATTGTCGGTGTTCCGTTACAGGACCAGCAACTACACTCAAAGGGACCCCACCGATGCAGCCCAGGTTCCCCCTTCTGTTTTACAGAAACACGTTCCTTCTGAGATCGCCCACGATGATCCTCACAGTGACCACAGTCGACGACACAGTGGTACCCACCAGTAAACTCACCGGGGTTTATAAAGGGAAATATTAATTCTTTATTATGTATAAATAAATATTTATTTAGTTTAATATTGATAAATTATTCTAAATATAAAATACTATAGTATAATTATTTATCTCTAGTTTAAGCTATTATTTTTTATTAATATAACTTTATTTATTTTTAGATATAAGATTAATTAGTTATATACTTTAGTATATATATTTAATTAATTAAGTTATAACTTTAAGTTAATTTAACTTTTACTAATTAACTTATATTAAAGTTAACTTATTTCCTTTAATTCTAACTTTAATAGAATTTTTAGTCACAGAACCCTACTATTACCCTATATTTATCCTTACTAATTCAAGAGTAGCTCCTTTTTTACTATAATAACCTTTTTAGATATATTAAGAAGCTACTCTTTATTTATACTTATAAAGGTTCTTAAGTATTAATTTAATTATATTATTTCTTAATTATATTTATTATATTAAGTTATCTTATAATTTTAATTTAACTTATTACTAATCTATAAAGCTAGCTTTAACTTATTAATATTTATAGTTTTTCCCTTAATACTAAAACTTTTATTTTCTAATTTCCCTAGTTTAAGCTATTATTTCTTTACTAATATAACTTTATTTATTCTTAAATATAAGATTAATTAGCCCCAGTTTAAGCTACTGTTTCTTTACTAATATAACTTTATTTATTCTTAGGTATAAGGTCAGTTAGTTATATACTTTAGCATATACTAAAGTTAACCTAATTCCTTTATAGAACCTTATTATTACCTTATATTTATCCTAGAACTCTATTTATAGATATACTATTCTTTATTCTTATAGTCTTAGATTATAACTAGCTTATTATTAATTTAAAAGTAACTCTTTCTTTATTATAATAACCCTTTTAGATATATTAAGAAGTTACTTTTTATATATAATTAAGTTATTTATAAAGATAATAAAAAAAGCTATTTAATCTAATATAAAAAGATTGCCTTTTTTTTTTTTTTTTTTTTTCTTCTATTAGCCTTATATAAGGCTATTAAGCTACTAACTATAATTTAAAGGCTTAAATAATAAGGCCCCTATAGTAAGCCTATATTATAAAGATTAAAATTAATTAAGGTTTATCTGCCTTAGTAATATAATTACTATCTTAATTAAGCAGTATAAATACTACTTATAGGTTTACCCCTTAGTAGCTATATCAGGTCCTTTCCTTTATCCTACCCAAAAGTCACGCCTGTATATCCATTATACTTTCAAAGTACGTTCCCTGACCTAACTATTAGTTATAGTTACTGATATTAATTATAGCCAATAATATAATATCTATACAAAATACCCTATAGTTATATAATTATAGCTACTATATAACTAGCTATAACCTTAATCTAGCTACTAGGCTAGCCCTTAGGGTAGCTAATAAAGAAAAATACTAAAAAATCTATATAATAATAGCTACTATTAAAAAGAACTTCTTATTAAGATACTAATTTAACCTTATATAAATAGCTATCTTTAAGTATAGCCTAATTAGGTTAATTAGTTATATAAATAGAAATACTTATTTTAATTTAATTAATTTAGGCTAGGTTTATCTTAAGCTATTAGGTCTTAAGGACCTAGAAAGAAACCTAAGGGAAAGTAATCCCCTTATATTAGACTAAGTAGCCTTTCTTATTACCTTTATAGGCCTAAACTTGGTTATATATAAAAAGTAGCTTCTTAATATATCTAAAAGGGTTACTATAATAAAGAGAAAGCTACTTTTAAATTAATAAAGTATATCTATAAATAGAATTCTAGGATAAATATAAGGTAATAGTAGGGTTCTATAAAGGAATTAGGTTAACTTTAGTATAAGTTAG